>OY855913.1:16156483-16326483 GCA_963693305.1 Meandrina meandrites
TCTTCTGCGAGTATTTCTTGTGGGTTTAGGCAATCGAAGTGAATTCTTTGGCTATTTCCTTGAAGTGAGTTCAAATATTTGAAAGGAAATGAAATATTTGCTTAAATAAACAATTGAGCGTGCCCGAACGTACAGGGGTTACGTCATTAGAAGGGAAAAAACCCCAAGCTAAAGATAGCCGGAGATAACGTAAACCTCGGATTGTGTGACTAACGTGACTACTTTGCTTGTCCTTTACTCATAATGCAAACAGATTAAATTTAACCGTGACTTTTGAGAAAGAAAGCAGTTAATTAGCCAAAAATATAAGCGCGGTTTTAAGTTGCTATAGCAACTTCTTGTTTTTGTCGGTGACTAGACCCAAACTTCCACTCGAACAAATGGCGATCGGGACTTCGGATCACGCAACCTGGGATGTTTATTCGCCAATAGCTGTTGAAACATTAATGTACGGAAAATGTTACGGATATTGTTTTCTTTATTGTGTATAAAGTATATCTTCTTTGGTTTTATCGAAGCGTTAGATTCTAAGCGAATATTGAAGACACTAAAATAGGTATTACGTCGGCCACGGAATGCGCTGATGTGGCAGCTTTCACTTTCGCTACGTGGCAAATAACATTGTGTTTTCTCAAGTTTATATCGGCAGAAGGACGGTCATTGATTTATTTGCACTTCTGCAAGTATTTCTTGTGGGTTTAGGCAATTGAAGCGAATCCTTTGTCTGTTTCATCGCTGCGAGTTCAGAGATTTGAAGGAAAATGAAATATTTGCAAAGGTAAACAATTGAGCGTGCCTGAACGTGCAGGGGTTACGTCATTAGTAGGGAAAAACCAACAAGCTAAAGAAAGCCGGGGATAACGTAAACTTCGGATTGTGTGACTCGCCTGACTACTTAAATTTGCTAGTCCTTCACTCATGGTACAAACAAATTGGCCATGTTCTAAACGAGCAGGGGACTGGGTACGAACATATTTTTTTTTGGTACGAACATTCAATTATCGATTGAATTGAAAATGGGGCCCGTTATCTGAAAGAACATCCAAAAACTAATAAATTTACCAAATTTGATGGTTAGTGGTTTAAACACAAAGGCATGGTACACTTTTAAAATAAGAGAGCTTAGTATGAATTGGAGGACGCCTGTCCCTCCAATCCATACTAAGTGTACCATGCCTTTGGGTTTAAACCAATAACCGTCAAATGTGGTGAATTTACTAATTTTTGGATGCTCTTTTAGATGACGCGCCCCATTTTTCAATTCAATCGATATTGAATGTTTGTACCGAAGAGAAAATATGTTCGTACCCAGTCCCCTGCTCGTTTAGAACATGGCTAATTGAAACATGAATGTACGGAAAACGTTGCGTTTTTTATTGTTTGTAAAATATATGTTCTTTTGGTTTTATCGAAGCGTTGGATTCAAAGGGAATATTGAATACACTGAAAAAAGGTATTACCTCAGTCATGGAATGCGCTGACGTTGCAGTTTTCACTTTCGGTACGTGACAAATAATATCCTGCTTACTTTGTAAGCTTATTTCGCCAGAAGCAATGGTCGTTAATGAATCGGAAATTTGCGAGGTTTTCTCGTGGCTTTAGGCAATTGAAGTGAATTCTTTGACTGTTTCATTGAAGCGAGTTCAGCAGAGATATGAAGGAAAAAAATTGTGCCTAGGTAAGCACTTGCAAGGATTACGTACCTCATTGGCACACCGCCGTAGTTACTAAATATAGCCGTGAACAATGCAAAGCCTGAAATGTGAGACTCGCGTGCCCACCTTCTTACGGCTTAACTCACGGTATAAACCAATTACATTTAACCGTGACTTTTACGTAAGGAAAATAGCTGTTATTAATAGCGTTCAAATAGCGGAATGCTAAATTCATTCCCATACATGTCCCAAGCGAATTTCCAGATTAAGACCATTACGTCATCATAAATTTCACAACGGCTACGGGTGATGGTGCAATATTGGATTGTGTGAATCGCGTGACTACTTTGCTAGTCAGTATAAAACAAAGTTAATTTAACCGTGACTTTTCTGGGTAAGAAACCTGTTAATTAGCAAAAATGGAGTTAATTTAAAAACGCGCGGTTTAAGATGCTTGCATCTTCTTGTTATCATTTTTCGTCGTTTTTTTTTGTCGGTGACCAGACGCAAACCTCCACTCGACCAAATCGTGATTGGAGCTTTGAAATCACGCAACCTGTGATGTTTATTCGCCAAAAGCTGTAGAAACATTAATGTACCGAAAATGTTGCGGATATTGTTTTCTTTATTGTGTATAAAGTATATTTTATTTTGGTTTCATTGAAGCGTTCGATTCAAAGCGAATGTTGAATACACTGTAAAAGGTATTACGTCAGCGATGGAATGCGCTGATGTTGCAGGTTTCACTTTCGTTACGTGACAACTAACATTGTGTTTTATTTGCATGTTTATGTCGGCAGAAGCGACGGTCATTAATTTAATTTGTTTCCTCTTCTGGGGCGAGTATTTCTTGTGGGTTTAGGCAATCGAAGTGAATTCTTTGGCTATTTCCTTGAAGTGAGTTCAAATATTTGAAAGGAAATGAAATATTTGCTTAATGCACCAGTCATTTGAAATCCCCGACCCCCCCCCCCCCCCCCCCTCGGGCATAGGCGGGGTAAAAGTGGGGCTTTCACTTCAGATTCACTCCATTTTAGTTCCCCGTTAGGCGGGGGATGCGCCAGAAATCACTGCTTTCGCATGCCGGACCGGGGAATAAGCGGGGCAGTCACTCCATGCTCAGCGGTTTGAATTATTTGTGTTGACCCGCTCGGTCGATCGGTTGCTTTGCAGTATTTCGCTGCAATTCGCTGCCTAATATCGCGAAGTAAAAATTGTTTTGTAAAGTGTCATACCAGAATTCAAAGAAGGCTATATTGGCAGAAGATATTCAAAGTCTGGTGACGAAAGGTAGGCTTATTTCAATGATATGGTATTGATAAGTATTCAGTTTGCTGTGATCTTGCATTTTGTAACATCAAGTTGTAAAACAGAAAAAGTTTTTTAAAATAACCGTTATTAAAAATAAAAAGTTGATTTGGTAATAGTCGTCTTCTTCCTTGTCCATCGAGGGGCCTTTGTGAGTGTATTGCTAGCTACTCTGAAATCAATGTGTTAATTTCATGGCTACCAACGTTTTTATCTTCCCTTATTGTCATCCATTGTTGCGCTTGGCAAAAACAAGTTTTCTACAAAAGATTACTTTTCTTATAGCATGTGTGTGGATCATGCAGGGGCGGGGGAGTTCACCATTCACTTTTCTCCCGGGGACCGGGGACTTCACTTGCCTTCACTTGCAAAAAAAGTGAATGCCCCGCCTATGCCCGAGGGGGGGGGGGGGGTCGGGGATTTCAAATGACTGGTGCATAAGTAAACAATCGAGCGTGCCCGAACGTGCAGGGGCTACGTCATTAGAAGGGAAAAATCCCCAAGCTAAAGATAGCCGGGCACAACGTAAACCTCGGATTGTGTGACTAACGTGACTACTTTGCTAGTCCTTTACTCATAATACAAACGGATTAAATTTAACCGTGACTTTTGAGAAAGAAAGCAGTTAATTAGCCAAAAATATAAGCGCGGTTTTAAGTTGCTATAGCAACTTCTGGTTAGCCAAAAATTTAAGCGCGGTTTTAAGTTGCTATAGGAACTTCTTGTTCGTTCGTGAAGACACTCCAGTCTCAAGTGATCAGCGTAACAGAGAAATACGTAGCGTAGTATTTTGCTTTAAATCAGCTTCGAACTGAGAAGTAGAGGCAGATAAACCTGTTCAGGAGACAAGTTGCTGTGCCGGAAGTTCTCAGTTCTGTTGAGTTGCTTCGCTTGTCCTTATTTTTAAAATTCATATCATGGCACTTCCTTTTTAAGTTGAAACGAAAAAGAGATAAAAAGTTTTATTGTTGCCGTTAGATCGGCCTTCCGTCAATATTCAAGAATCACCCTGAGGAGTCCAGCCTGAATAAGATCGAATTTGGGGGGAAGGGGGGGGGGGGGGGGGGGGGGCTTAGCGGTGAAGGTGTCCCCGCCTTAGCTGCGATGTGAAATAGTTGCCTCGCCTCAACACTTACGAAAATAGTATTGCGTTGACATTGCTTTTAAAACAACAATTACATAAAAAGACTGCGTTAGAACAAGTTTTATTTCACATTTCACAGCTCTCTTCTAGGCTGTCAACAAAACAAATACCCATAATGGTCATAATCACCAGCTGTAAAACGGCTTCAAGACAGTCTACTCAGCTATTCTTCATTAAAGTTCACCCAGAGAATCGGGAAACGTGAATATTGTAAGTCATCAAATACCCCCACTCACTGGACGTGTGGTGACGCCAGCTCAGTCATGTGCAAATAAATACCATTCTATATTCACATGACGTTTCAGAAAAGCGCAACGACACTCTAAAATACCTCAATTTGGTGTTTTCTCCCTGCTACCAGCATCATATTACACACGTTTGCCAGAGCAGCAAGTCAAACGGTAGGGGTTCTATTGGTATCACAAAAAATAATGATCTGAGCTAAAGCTGCTCCGATCAGGTGGGCCAGCATATTGAATAGGTTTTGCTTACTTCACGACTGAAATACAAAAATTCGACATAAATACAAAAACTCGACAACACCATGCTCGCATTTATAACCAAACGTGTTTTTGTTTCTTGGCATTGCTCATTACATAGATAGACGTCTTTGTGCTAATTCTTGCACTTATTTCACTAAGGTCAATTACCAGCCAAATATTATACTCCTAAAAATTGCCTGGTATAAAAGACTACTTGGGAATTTACCTCATTCATTTCCTTTGCACTGACTGCATCTGACTACAAAATCGTATTTAGCTAAATAAATGGTTGCTTTCGCTTCCCTGAAAGGGTGAACACATCCATTTCCAGTGAGTTGCAAAAATCTCGCATATCAGGCAGGATCTTTAATTCTTTACTGGAAACGTCCCCAGCTTAGACAGGCGAACAACACCTGGAACAAGTTCACAGACGTTGTGCTTGTCTACCATGATGGGATGCTGCAGCTGAGGAGCAAAAGTCTCCATGACTTCTTCAGTTAGGTCTTGGATGTTTCTCTCTTTATCCTTCAATGCCTTCTTCATCGTCAGTTGTGTCCACCCAGTGAGTTTTTTCTTCCTGCCAATCGTGAAAAAAATCCGGCGTTTTGGTGGGAGGTATAAAAGAACTTGGACTTCTTAAACATACGGGCACCATTGCTTTTCTTTGCGCGCCGCATCACTTTCGCTACATTTGACGGGTCAGCCTTTTCATCGGTACGTTTCCCGTACCCGTTTTAAACAGGAAGTTTCTCTGGTGGACATTGAAGACTGTTTCTACCCATTGTGGACTTCAGGACCCAACCCATTGGGAGGACTGAATCAGCATCTAAAGAAACATGCACGTCATCAGCGACTTCCCGAACAACATGTACACCAGGACCATGTTCTAACCTTGTTGCATACAAGGCCATCGCCTTGTCGCTTTGTACTTATGCTTGCCACAGTCGAGATGTTGTTGAAGTGAAAAATATCGCTGGTACGACTAAACACATTACCCTTCTCGGGACTTGAAACAATTTCGTATCTCCATAAGCGCTTATGTTCACCCCGACAGGACCGCTTTTAGAGAGACTGCCTTATTAAAGGGGCACTTTCACGGGGATTTTTACGTTTTGGGGTGAAAATGTGCTAAAGAAGAAATGATTAAATTTTATGCTTTTTGAAATTGCTGTTTCGCAGCTTATGTTATTTTTCTAAGTTCCATTATTTTAACAGCCTTCTAACATAGTTGAAAAGGTCATCATTAAATTGACTCAAACTAGCTCAAACTTTCCTTTTGCTACCTTTTCCTTTCTGGATAGTTCGAGTGCGCAAACTGGCCACGCGCCCGCGAGCAACCGAAGGCCATGCTATGCATAAACATCGCCAAACCTACATAAGTCACGGACATATGTCCATCATGTGAGATTTAATTCTTTACCTGAATTTACCGTTGAAGCCCACAATTATACTTATATACTTCTACATACATATACTTCCAGTTAATCGGAAAGTCTTCCGCATATATTCTTTGGTCGTCTCGAGCATAGTTTAAGAGGGAAACGGTTATGAAGCCCGGCAAACATCAAAGGAGCCAACAAAGAGGCCAAGATTGAGGTTGGAAGGTTGTTGGAAGGTCCATGACAGTGCACATCTTTTGTTTTGCGCTCATACACTATGCATGTGCTACGTATTCGTAATGTTTTTATTGGTTAGGTGCATGAACACACCTAACCACCTATTGTATTTTGTCAGGGTTTGTGCGCTGTCAACCCCCCAAAAAGCCAACAAAAACCTATAACAAAGAACTTTGCCGGGCTTCATAACCATTTCCCTCTAGTCTCGAGTGACCTGAAAGATAAAAGATCGCCACGAGAGTCTGCAAAGCGAATGAAAAAGTCAAGATATACGAGAAATGAACAAGTAAATGCGGAGATTACAAGATTGAGTGCCACTATATATTTTATTATATCAGGAGCCATAATGGGAGGAGACCGTAAGCGCGAGATCTGGCCTTGTCCCTATGATATGGGACAAAATTTCTATTTTTAGAACAAATCGTGTCATCCCGCGTGGCGCGCGCGCGTACTGCCGCGAGGATT
Source organism: Meandrina meandrites (assembly GCA_963693305.1). NCBI lineage: Eukaryota > Metazoa > Cnidaria > Anthozoa > Scleractinia > Meandrinidae > Meandrina > Meandrina meandrites. The sequence goes on from OY855913.1 coordinate 16,163,154, forward strand.
TTCGCGAGGACGTCGCGCGGAGAAATATAAACAAAATGGCGTGCAAAATAACCTCTGCAAGTGAAGTAAACACTGGCTTTCTTATATCAGTTTCTATTCCTAATTTACGTCAAGGTCTCCTTGAGCACTTCTTTGAATGTAGCCATGAAAGTGAGGATGATTCAAGTGATTCGGGTGTCTGCAGTAGTATTTTTTTCGGACAAATCCAGTCGCGAAGACTCGTTAAACATGTCGTACGAGGAGTCACACAGTGGTCAAGACAATTTACGGAACGTTTCACAGCGCAGCGATATGGGCAACCAAAAAATACAGAATGACAGCAACAAAAGGAGAAACCATATTTTTGCCGAAATACGATTGTATACGCCATTTCGATCTTTCCTTGATGCTTTGTTGTAAGTTACATGTGACTTTCATATCATATAAAATTACATATATACTGCATAATGAAAATATTTTCATTTAAGTCACTTATCCGACTAATGCTGCTCCAAAATATTTCTTTTAGTATCCTGTATTATAATTTGCAGTACAGCTAAAATATTGTTGAAAAGTATGGAAAGATCGGAAACTTCCAGCAAAAGTTGTAAATAAATGAAGCAAAAGAGGATTCATTTTTTTCGAATTAAAACAAATCTACCGATTTTTTTTCGTTTATTTTCAAGTATGAAAAAATGCAGCATATGTGCAAACGGCTTTATCTAGTTTCGTGTGTCTAGTCTCGATGAAACCGATTCGACTTTGGCTCGCCAAGATAGCTACCTTTCGTCTTCAATTTTGGAGCGCTTTGAAAACGCTCTTGTTACAGTAAATTATTCACACTACCCGCATTCTCAAGATTATTGAGCACCTGGAAATAAACATGCCACGGATAAAATTGCGGCTGAGCTTTGTATTCATGCATTTTATTTAGCAATGAATGTGGTATGTGGCGTGCCATGTTCAATTCCAGGTGCTAAATAATCTAGAGAATGCGGCAAGTTTGAATAATTTACTGTTTACTTACCCGAGGGTTTTCAAATGGAAGACGCGGAGTAGTTATCTTGGCAAGCAAAATTCGACGCATTTCATCGAGACTAGATTCACGAAAGTAGACAAAGCCGTTTGCATATATGCTGTATTTTCTCATACTTAAAAATAATTTATAAGAAAAAAAATCCGTAGTTTTTTTTAATTCGAATTTACGCACCGTAAACCTCTTCCTCCTCATTTGTTTACAACTTTTGCTAGGAGTTTCCGATCTTTCAATACTTTTCAGCAACGTTTTAGTTGGCATTAAGCTTTCAAATTATCTATGAGATCTTAGCATAGCTTGAACATTGTTGTAGCTCCCAATTATACACGAGCATAATATTTTGAAGCGAAAGTTCAACAGTCAACTGTGCAGCAATTTCTACTCAGCCGATTTCGCTGAAACTTGCTCACACTAAAAATTGGATAATTTGAACTTGCTGACTTTGATAAGAAAAAATCTATCGTCGCGTTTAGAAAATATTCGTGTTTTTTTTTCATAAATATATTTTTTCAAAAGCGCTAATATCTCGTGATCGTTTGCCTTGTTTGCCCTTTACTTTAAAGCTTTATAAAATTTGAACATTTGTTATTTCGATTGCTAAAAATCAGAAAAATCGGGTGAGGTTTATATGCCCAAAGCTTGATTTAAAAAAGAGCACCTCCGTTCCCCAAAACTAGCCGCGGGCCATCTTAACCAAAGTACAATCCAAATGTCCGAGTCATCGTGAATTTTATCTTACTGAGAAAACTTCTCTAGATTAGTCTTGTGCTTAACTGACAAAAAATCCAGGAGATGAATTTAGCACGATACGGAAGCTGCACAGCCTAATGTACAAATAGCGTCCGTACAAAATTTATGGTTCACAGAACGACTGATTTATTTTTCGTTCTCAAGTTTTAACACAGAGTCTTTTGCGGCAGATTTACTCGCGACTCACATGATACTAGTCACGCAACTCCGGCAACATCGACGCGAGAACCCACGCAATTCCCGTGTATCCGCGCGTGTCTACCTGTTCTAAAAATATAAAAATTGTCTCGTATCATAGGGTGCGTGGATGTCGCGCTTACGGTCTCCTCCCATTATGGCTCCTGATTATATTTAAAAATACCTTCTAAAGCCTCCGCCATTTTGAAGCCACCGGATGTCCTTTTGATGGGAACTCTGAATTGGTGCGGTGCAATGTTCCAATATTGATTGACAGTTTGATCTATCGAACTTGCAACTTTCAATTCAAATTTGCTCGAGCAAGTTGCCAAGTAAACGAAAGTCATTTTTGCACTTGTCTTAATTTACAGTTACAGAGGTACACCCTTCTATTTGCCTGGATAGAGAGACAGTAAAGACTTCCATGATAACAAAACTGGGAGGCTATCCACAAGTAAAAGGTAAGATTGCTAAATTTCAAATGTACACATTTGTGGTTACAGCGGTCAATTTATTAGTGATTCGCAGAATATGTATTAAGGTAATCTTCAGCAATATTTATCTCACTCAAATCATTTATATATATTTATTGATTGCTATTTGTCGAGCGTAAAGGAACTGGAAAATGCCCTGAATGAAGATCTGTTAAGAATAGTTGTTTGGTTGAACAATAACAAGCTTACACCTAATCTTGAGAAGACTAAGTCCATGCTTACTGGTAGTGATCGCAAACTGCGAGATACTCCAGCTATACCTGTGTCAGTATCCGACCACGACGTTAAGGGCGTTGACAATTTCAATTACTTGGGTGCAACACTGTCCTCGAATTTTACCTGGGCGGATCATGTTGATTATGCGTCGTCGAAGACAAATCAACGTTTAGGCCTTCTACGCAGGATTAAGACGGAATCCACCAGGAAGTCGAGTAATATTTATTTAAGTTGGACAAAAATCAAGTACCAGAATAATTTAAATCCTATTGCGTTATTTTCTACGCTAAATAAAAGGTAAAGATGTAAGTAATTATCACAGAATTGATAACACCAACAACAATTTCTTATCAGAGTCTTAGAAAATGAATTTCAAAGTTCACAAGCTATAGGGAAATTCTCACGTGCAGCCATTTTGTAAAATCGTCTTTAAGCGATTCAGTGGAATTCAATGAAATTTCAAAATTTGTTTTCGATGTTTGGTGTTGTTAGAAAAGATTTCTTTTGATAAGATATTTGAAGCAGTAACACAAAAGTTTGCAATAAGGTGTAAATAATTTTGCAGGTACATCAATTTCTTATTAGAGCCTGAGAAAATGAAATTTAATGTTCACAAGCTATAGGCAAAAGCTCGCGTCTTTTAAGCGATTTAGTGGAATTCAGCGGAACTTCGAGATTGGTTTTCGATGTTTGGTGTTGTTAGAAAAGATTTCTTTTGATAAGATATTTGAAGCAGTAACACAAAAGCTTGCAATAAGGTGTAAATAATTTTGGTACATAACTTTGTCCAACAACTACTCGAAGTCCTGGCGGATTCCGTCTTAAGTACTTACTTCCCCGTAATGCGCGCGTTCTTTTTTTACAACAGTCTTATACCCCCATCTTTGATTGCGCTGAAACTGTATGCGGGGGGACTAGGACGATGTACGGTTGTCCTTATGAACAATTTACAAGTCCTGCAAAACAAGGCTGCCAAAACTATTCTGGACATAGTTCAAGTTTGGGCTGGCTTGCCCTTGAGCAGCACATGCTCTTCCATCGTTGTATGTGCGTATATAAATGCGTCAGTAATATCACATCTAATAGTATGGTCCTTCCAGCAAATAGAGACGTCCACAACTACAATACTCAGCGCAGAGATAACCTGAGACTACCCCGTGTTGCAAGGCGCGGTGGCCTAATGGTTAGTGCGCTGGACTCCGGATCGGGCGGTCCGGGTTCGAGCCGTGGCCGGGGCACTGCGTTGTGTTCTTGGGCAAGATACTTTACTCTCATAGTGCCTCTCTCCACCCAGGTGTATAAATGGGTACCGGCGAATTTACTGCTGGGGGTAACCCTGCGATGGACTCCTAGTCGCTTCATGCTACGGAAACCGGGATAAGCTCCGGCCTGATGGGTCCCTAGGCTCGTATGTAGACTTTACCTACCCCGTGTTGCAAGGAACTGGGGAAAGCAGCGAATAAATTGCCAAGCTTTTAAAGACTGGAAAGATTTAGATTGTGACATTAGAACTGGCAAGGCATTGCCATTTTCAAGCACAAATTTTTGAATCAATTTTAGAACATTTTTTATTTGCCTTTATCTTTCATTTCCTAGTTTTTAACCTTTTTATTTTTTTTTTATTTTTTGTGTATTTTATTTATTTTTTTCCCAGGACCTTTCTGAAAATCACTCTGGCGAGAGAGTCTCCTGGTTTTAAATATTATTATTATTGTTTATTATTCCACTATTGCGCCATTTTACCATATTAGGGCAAAAGAACGCGCAAAATATGGTGTATTTATTTATCTATTTTTATACAATAACTGAGAAAATTCTCGCACGCTCATTGGTCGAGAGCTATGGTCGACAAGAGTATAGACCATGAAGAAAGTTATATATATATATCTTATTAGACATTTTAGTGTGTAGTATAGCTGTATATACAAATGATGACCCTCATACATGTCATATGGTAATGTTTTTGTTTCTAAGTTCGTCGACAAAGTGAATACAAGCCACCCTCACACCATTTTCCTACCATTGCGTTTCTGATCGTCTCTCAAAAACACGCGAGAGCACCCACGCAACGCGCGTTATCATCCGCGGGTGAACTGGGTACCATGTCTAAAAATAACTTAAGAGAGATTACCTTTGGAATAAGACCTATATGGGGGATTAACTCTCTTACTTCATACTCTCTTTCTGCGCGTGAATTGCACCTATGTTGATGTTTTTTAATTTTTTTTATTTTAGCATCTCTTACCATTGGCATCGCATCAATTTCTCGGCCACAGGGAGATAACTACGTCATTGGAACGATTCAAGGCTTGATCGATAATACAAGCGACAAAGACCGACGTGAAATCTTCATTGTAATATTTCTCGCCGACTTGGATGAAGCACCAAAGTCTACTGCTTTAACGGAAATCTCGAATCGTTTTGAAAAATACATCAATCAAGGTTTAATTCGTGTAATCTTTGCACCTAAGGAGTACTACCCGCCGCTCTGGAATGTGAAAGAGAAGTTTGGTGACAAACCGCAGAGGATCTTTTGGCGCTCGAAGCAAAACATAGATTTTGCATTTTTAATGTGCTATTGTCATGGACTCTCGCAATATTATCTTCATTTAGAAGACGATGTACTTCCAGCGCCAAGCTTTTATCCCAAGCTCCGTGATTTCATCTCTTCAGTTAAAACACCTTGGCCCATTCTAGACGCTTCCTATATGGGCCATGTAGCCAAAGTTTATCACGGCAACGACCTGGAAAATCTTGCCACGTATCTTTACCTCATGTACGACGAAATGCCTGTAGATTGGCTGATTGAATATTGGAAACAGGTCAAATATGATCAAGAGTTAAGTTTTCCGCTACCAGCTTCCCTTTTTCAGCATGTCGGAAGCCATTCTTCTTTTATTGAAAACATACCTCGTGATACCGAAGAGAGATATTTTGATCTGTACGATCTTAAATACAAGGGTTTGAATCCTTCGGCGATTGTTAGCAGCCAAATGACGTCAGAATATGGCCATCCACAAGATGCATACAACAAAGGTTATGGCTATTTCTGGACCCAGGAAGTCAAAAAAGATGACTTTATTACTGTTGAGTTTACTCCTGCAGTGACTATTCGTAAAGTATTTGTTGATACAGGCTCTCACATTGCCCCCGAAGATCAGCTTGAGTCTGCAGTTTTGCAGGCTAGTTTTAACAAAGAAGACGAAAAGCAAACAAATGGCTCTCTAAATTGTAAACAGTTTGAGACAATTGGGAAGTTTAAAAAGGGTAAAATAGAGCTTGCTTTGAACGGCAGTGAAAAAACAACTTGTTTACGAGTGTTGGTGATGAAAAACCAAACTAACTGGGCCTTCTTTAGGGAAATTGATGTTTGGGAAGCTTAAAATCGCGTGCACTTTACTGATCACTGAGGCTGTTTATTATTTTATTATTATTAAAAGCAACAACAAAGTAGTAGCAGCAACAGCAACAACAACAGTGAGAATAAACAGCGGCAACAACAACAAGAACAACAAAATATAATAGAATATTAAACAGAAGCAGTGACAATTAACCGTCGACAACAACAACATTAGCAATAACAACAACAACAACAAGCTTTCTTTGCACTGACTATAAATAAATACAGTATTGCAAAAGCGTAGAACGAAACTTATAACAATCATAATCATGTAATAGGAAAAAAGCAATTACGTGTGAGTTACATCACTTTCATTCGATCAGTTGACAGGTTGAGTATAATAATAACAATAATAATAATAATGGCATTTCGGGCAGTATATCCACAGAGTGACTCTTCGCCTGCCCGTTTTAAAACTTCAATTTATAACAATCATAATCATGTAATAGGAAAAAAGCAATTACGTGTGAGTTACATCACTTTCATTCGATCAGTTGAGTATAATAATAATAACAATAATAATAATAATGGCATTTCGGGCAGTATATGCACAGAGTGACTCTTCGCCTGCCCGTTTTAAAACTTCAATGATTTGCCTGGTTATGTGTCACTTTTGACCAATGAAACGTTTGCGGTCAGGTTGCGAAAATGACGACATTTTGGTGCCATATGATCATTTTTTTTTTGTACACCAGCTATCAATAGATAGCTCACCTATGCCCACCTACTTCGATGAAAGCCTGCTCGGATATGAGAAAAGTTTACAAGTTTAGAAAGAGTTGTCATCCAGGAGCGGCTTCAGAGCAAGATTTTAAATGCTTGATTCGTTCGTCCAAAGTGACACGCGCTAAATTCGTCAAGTTTTAAGGATGGACGCAAATAGTAGTACATAAGGCTCTGTTTACAAGGAGGTAGAGTAAACCCTAGTTCCAGGGTTACCCCTACCACTCGCACATGTTTTCTTAGGCAGCTGGTTACCCTGGCGCAAGGATCACTAGCGTCAGGGTCATCCTACCTTTCTTGATAAACGCTTGACAACTCGCCCACTCGGGACAACTTTGTTTTGGTTCCAAGAAGAAAATTACAAAAACAAAGAATTCATAATTTGGAAGAAAATTATTTCCAAGAACAGCTTTTTGCAACGAAATTTTCGACATTAATACATGTCGTCACTGTCGCTGAACAGATGACGTTATAACATATCTACGGGACTGTGGAATAATTACCTGGAAAGGGGTGGGAAGAGGGGTTTATAAGATACGGCTCAAAATTAAGTCACACCACCCTCTCACTAAGCAAAATTTAATTTTAGACTAACCAAACCTACTAATAATATTAAGGTCACCCCCGCTCCTTCCCCCCATTGGTTCACTCATACCCAATTTACGTGTTGGATGTCTTTCTCTGGCACAAAAAGTACTCCAAATGGCTCTTCAACGTTCTCTACATCGGAATCACTTGACTCTGATTCTGAGTTATGTCATCTTCAAACGAGTTATTTGAAAATTCTTCATTATCCACAACATCTCTGGCAGCATTTCCACATGCGTGGCTGAGAACTCGTTTAGTAAATCAGCCTTACCTCCGCTTATCTTGAGACCATATTGTTTCAAATATATTATCAGTTGGTTGTTCGCAATAAAGTAACACTGTTTTAATATATACAGTGGAATCCCGTTAATACGGCCACCAACGGGCCATGCTCGGGTAAATTGAGCATGGATCAACAGTTATTTCCCTCCAAAAAGTCAGGCTTTGTTCATAACAACATATTTTTGGTAGACAAATAAGTCCCGAAAAGTGATGAGTTTTGACGTGTCGAAGTTATGCAAATTAGGTCTCGTGACTTGATAGCCAAATAATCGTGGAAAATCTTTAAGCAAAAATAGAAACAGTTTAAACTAACAGTGATTCAACTGAAATGGTGCAAGACAAGTCCTAATAAAATTGTACCCAGTCTCCCGATAACCGTGATTTGTCTCTTCAAACGTTTCTTTTAAAATACAGTATCTTAACATTTCCAAGCACAGAAACAATGTACCTAATCGCCGTAAAGTTATAAAACTAACAGCAATTTTAAGGAAGCAAGAAAAAGTCTTATGTCATTGAGAGGTCACGTGACCTAATTTGCATATTTTAGACATGCCCTAGACAACAATTGACAATCCATGGATCTGGCAAAGTTTCATGCTGCTGCAACTAAAGCTCCAAAGCATAGACCACCCCCTCACTTTTTGGGCGAATAACTAGCAGCCCATCAAGTGTAGACCGTTCGCAGTGATCACCGCTGACTAACGACTCACAGCGACATGATTGAAAGTTGCGCATTTACGAGTAACTGCTCAGTAAAATTTACAAGTAATCATATCTCATGAAAGTGACTTTCTGAAGTTCAAAGTTTCAGAATTTCGCAGGCAGGGGTGGCGAATAGTAAAATCTAAGACTAGGTAGTCCCTTGTTTGAAACTCCGAGACCGAGACTTTCTATTTGTCAGAGCCGGCCGGTCCGGTGGTTTTGATTTTCTTGATTGTGAAATGTGCCTTCGCCAGAAGATTTTCCTACAAATCCACCACAACAATGCATAATATTTATGTATTGACTAATTTGACAGGACAAACCTGACTAACAACGCAACTCTGTTCTCGAATATACCGATTCCCTGAGAGCGCCTATATACACACTCCCACCAAATTTTGGGTTCATGCGAGACCTCTGGATCGAGGATCTCTGGCCAGTCCGGTCTGTATTTTCAGGCAATCAGATTTGTCAGATTTGACAATGAGTCCCTGAATCACGGCCTTCCGGTTTTAGAAGAGGCCAATCCTTAGAGCAGTCCACATGGATCGCAGTCTCTGGGGACGACAATGTCTGCCTCACAGCAACCCCCAGTCCCAACTATGGGTTAAATAGTCAGGCAGACTAGGCTTGTTAGCTGGGTGAAGGCAACTGGTTTAGGAGATGGCTAACTCCAAACTCAAAACCAGGCTATGACGGTGGCACATCCCCTCCACACTGGCTGGTCGGCAGTGGTAGTGGGCGCTATTACAGTCAACTCTCGTTAAAGCGGAAACGCTTGGGACTTCGTTTAGTGTCCGTATTAGCGAGAGTATTAGCGAGAGTCCAGTCAAACCTCTATAGCTTTCGCCGGGGATCTGAATTTTGTCCGTAATAGCGAGTGTCCCGTAATAGCGGGGTGTCCGCAAGGCGAGAGTTGACTGTACATTGTTACTGATTCAGAAACGAGCACTACCGACCACGACTTTCTGAGGCAACTGCCCTGTACGTGGTACGCCAGCTATGACGGGCGTTGTTGAAAGCCAGAAGGAAGAAGAACTACTTGCTCTATTGGTATCATGGCACCGTGTTGTTGTGATGACGAATATAACTTGAAACTCTGATCTTTAAGCAGGTACAAGGAACGGAACAGTTGTTCTTGTCAAATAAACTCTCTGCTTTCATGTAGTTATTAATATTTTATTTCAAGGGTAGCTTTTGCCACTTGTAAGGTTGCTAGCTTGTGTTTGTATTCCGCGTATGTTTGTATTTTGCGGTGGTTAAATCAACGATGGAAATTGCGTCGAATTTATCGACCAGGAGTTTGAAGGGGAAATGTTTAATGATTAAATGTTGCCATTAAAGGGAGGTAAGGAAGGAGGAGTTTTATTACGCGTCGGAGAGCGAAGTGAATAACTAATTGTTAAACCGGTATAAAGACGACGTTTTATTCAGGAGCGTATGAACAGAAGCTGTTGCGAAGATTCGACGAAGGATTCTCGCCATGAAAAGGAACTATACCATCGAAAGAGTGTGAAATGAGTCAAGCGAGAAATAATTAGTCACTTAAGTTGACTACAGGTAAAAGAGCGGAAATAACAAAACACTCTTCAACATGTTACGTCTCTGAGCTGCGAAGTGCGTTTAAGATCAAGAATACTACAACGAAAGTAATGGGAAAACTTACATTTATTATCGTACCAGTGATTTTAGTCGTGGCAGGACTTGTAGGAATTGCCTTCGAAGTGCACAAGATGTCACAGGACTCTACCCTTAGTCTTGTCAAGCATGACATCGTCGGGGATTATGATGCGCTTTATGATGAGTACTTTCCTCGCTATTACCATGCCACAGGGATCCTATCTCTTCCGTCTGATGGTATTGTTGAGCCGTTTGAAGCGTGGTTTGCCGGAGACAGGAAGATGAGTCGAATCGATTATTATTACGGTACGTATATTTTATATACACTTAAAAATAATTTAATGGATCGCTGAACTGATAACGCCACTGATTCATATTTATTTTGTTTTTGGAATTAGGATTGTTACCAGTCTAATGATATTTGTCTTGTTAAAACATCATCCTTAAACGTTTATCTTGTTTTTACCAGCATTTATAAAATAAAGTTAATTTGTAGATTCGCGATACACTCCCAGTTTGGTGAACAACAATTTTTCATTGGCAAGCTAGAGATTTTAGACATAAACGAATCGTCCAATCGGAGAAAATAATACTAAACAGGTCCATTCCAAAACTACCGTCACGTTTAAACTGTTTGGCGTTAATAAAACAACAACAAAGCTTATAAAATAGTTCTTCGCTGTTGACTTGAGCCAAAATTATCTCTAACAGGCCTTTTGTGCCGTTACACTTCACGGTGAAATAACTAGACTGAAGACTTGCTTGGCGTTTTAATCATTTAAATAAATAACAGTTAATTTGATTTACCAAGAATGATAAACATACGATTTCCTCTTGATGATTATCTTTTATGTCAAAAATGCTATATAAAAGGGTAAGAGGTTGGGCCTCGGGGCGCAGTCTTCCGCCCTAAAAATTTCCGAGTACAACAGGGGAACCAAATGCAACCCTTCGCATGTGCTAGGGCAGGTGCTAGGATGATCCTAGCCCTAGGATCATTCTCTTTCCATGTAAATAAGGCCTTTAAGGAGAATTACGACTATCACAAATCGTTTTATAACGATAGCACAGTACTTGACATACTAGCTCCAGTTCCTAGAGACTTTTACATCCGAGTACGGCCTAGGCTCGATTTCAACCGCTCCCTCGATTCCGGTATTTGTTCCTCCCCGCCGGAGGAGCGCAGGCTCATTCTCCGAACAGCGGCTGGTAATCGAGCCCAAGTACTATACGAAACTATACGAAATGAACTATACGAAATGTGACGCCGAGAGCGCAATACGCAGTAAAATATTATTATCCCAGGTTAACGATTGGACAGCAAGAAGGCAGGAAATGATTGACATTGGGAAACGCCATTTGGCGCATTTACATCGCTATTGCAGAAAATTGAGGGGACATCGATTCAAACTCAGCTGCATCTTGCTTGTTTTTTTTACGTCAGGTATGGATAAGACCATTCAGCGAGGAGATCTGGGAAAACACGGTATCCTGTTTAAAATTGTGCCCATGCACTCGGAGATGAAGCCTTCAGATAATGACTTCATGAGCTGTTGGTATAAGCCACTTCCTAAATGGCTGCCGAGGGCGGGACAGAGTGTCATACCTACAAACCTTTCTGAGTTTAAGGTTTGTTGACTTGACCATGGTATATTACTCCTGACCTCTTCTGGTTGCTGTAGTATCCCGCATTACGACCAGAGGGGGGGGGGGAGGGTACTCGCTTTACTAGTGGACTATACGGTGAGGCTCCGCCCGACGGAAATGGGTGTCTTTTTCAGGCTTGAGGTATTTAAAAGGGAGGCGATTTCACGTGTTGGAGTAAAGTAAAGTGTAGGATCCGACCTTTCAAAATATCTCGAATAGACGCACCAAATGGTCGATTGATGTATTAGGGGTTATTAGGGTGGAAAGTTTAGAGAACAGGTGCAGCATCCCCACTGGCTATTTGAAAGGGTTACTATTTTCTATCGAAAGCATATGAAGGGTTACTTCTTCTGTCCATAGTAATTTATTAAAGGGGAAGATCTCGAGGCGGAGTCTCCCCGTATAAAAGATTTTTGAGAGGCCCCCTACGGGACACCTCGTGAACACAGTCACCACGTTTTTACAGCACATCTAAGAACCTCTTCAATGTGGCCACTCAGTTAAAATCACCAGAGTTGGACCTGTTTAATAGTGGTAAAATTATGCCCATGTAAGCATAAAATTGTATTGATCTATTGCAAATAATGGATTGGCTGATCTTAGGACTGTTGTCATATTTGATCAAGACTCAAAAAGCAAAACTCCTTTTGAAGTTTGGTGTAGAATTTGAGAACGAAAGCGATAGAAATCAGCGACGTGTTCACAAGGCGAGGCTCTTCGTTCTGTTAAAAACTTTATACAGGTTATTTTTTGAGTCTTGATCATATATGACAACAGTCCTAAGATCATTGACAATCCAAGAACTAGGAACAAGATGAGGGACAATTGCTCCAAACTAGTTCGATAACTAATTCTCTCACGAGCATTCAGTCAAATTAAGCTCGAAACGGCTTGTTGTAAACACTCATACCTACGGCAATATTCCTTACATTATTAATTCACAAGTTCAAAAGAATGATCAACTCATCATCATGTAAAACCTCCATGCACGACAAGACAACTTTCACGCCTATTCCAGACCTGGAGATAAGGAACGAAGTCATCAACTCATCCACAGGGAAATTTTCTTTCTTTTAATTTTTTTTTCTTTTTAACGCTTTTTGGGGTAAAATAAGTAAGTTAACATTATCTTTTCTACTTTCAGTTTGCTTCCGAAGAAATGCACCGAGGAATGCCATGTCTCAAATACGAAAGGAAAACTAGACGATACAATAGGAGCAATACTTACAGCTTTTTCATTTCCAAAAACAAACCTTATAGACCCCTCCGATACGAAATGGTGGGCTATGACGACATGCTGACGTCACATTATGACCACTACGTGCTCGACTACATATCATTTGGGCCTTGGAAATTTAACAGATCCTTGTTTGGTTTGCCAAAGAGTAAGTAACGTTCAGAATATTAACATGTAAAACCTCCTTGTATTACATAAAAATTTTCAGTCCTATTCCAAACCTGGAGGGAAGGAACAATAAACTCAAACTAGGGTTAGGTGGCGCGCGCTAGCTGAGGACCTTAGGAACGAAGAGGATTAAAGCATTAGGCCATCGTGCCTCGCTCGCATTAATCATAATTATTACCAACCATACTATACTGTCAGATTGTCTGTTGAACAATATGGACATGTTATGTACATCTTTATTGGATAATACATTAGTAGAGAAACGCATGCTTGGGATTTGCTGTTCACGTGCTCTGGTACAATGGAAATTGCTTGAAAACGTCTTGTTCAAGATCAATTTGGCATTACAGAGAGTAACAGCATATTTCGTATGAAGTTTCATTCTTTGCTTAAACAGACTCGAATTGCGACAAGAAAGCAAGGAGACTCCGGTCCCACTATCTGGCGAATCCCATGGCAGAATACATGCAGTTTACACACCACAAAGATCGCGAGCTGGACAAAACTTACAAAGAATACAAAACAAAACATGGCAAGAACTACACATCACCAACAGAACATGAGAGGCGGAAACATATCTTCAAACACAACCTCAGGTATATATGTACATATATTTGCTTCTTCTTTATTGCATGGGTGGGTTATTTTCGTTTTTCACTTTACGAGCCTTTCTATTGTATAGAGCGTTTTCATGTGACGTCACGACAGCCATATTGGTGTTCCAAAACAAAGAAACGGTGGCCATATTGGTGTACCAAGCCATTCCTCCGGGAATTTTGCTCTATTTTTATTCAAACATCGTCTTTTGTTTTAGCAAACCAATACAGTTGTCTCTTTACTTTTGAAGTCTGATTTAGTTTACGCAAGGAGATTGTCTCAAATGAGGCTGCACTTCCTGAAAGGCGATATCTCCCATTAACACTCATACTGACGGGGGAATCCTTCAGTAAATAAGGAAGTCTGTAAGTCGGCATCTCCACTCAGTCACGGGACATCTCCTGTGTTCCGTGACTGGAGGTGCTGGTTGTTTACTCAGCGTAACTTGCTTGAATCACTCTCTGGGTTTGATCACGATACCCGTCGTGATTTCTTTATTCTGTTTAGATACATTCGCTCGAAGAACCGCGAAAACCTAAAATATAGATTAGCTCCAAACAACTTGGCGGACATGACTAAAGAGGAAGTGGACTTACACAGAGGATTACTCCACGAGAAGAAGAAGAAATCCAAAAAAGCTAAAGCCAAGAAATCCAAGTCAGAAACGCTGGCTTTCAACCAGTCCGCAATGCATACAGATCTTGTTCCTGATCAACTGGACTGGAGAGATTACGGTACTGAAACAGACATTCTTGATCAATTTAATTTTATGCGAACGTTCTTTTAGCCAACAGCTTTCTCATGTTTGTCCGATATTCATTTTTCTGTTCTACTGTACAAAATCAAACCATACCTTTCGGCAACAAACATGAGGAAGCTGGATTCTTCAGGGATATGAAGAAAAACGTTGGCAATATAACTCGCACTAGAGAGAAATCGCACCAGACAACGTTTTCCAACTTATCGGGGCCAGGAAGATCGAAGTTTTACTAGTGAGTGCAAATAACTCCTGCTGATTGACTTGGTCCAAAAGTCTCTTCTAATTAGACTGCTCACGTGGTTGACAGGGTAGTTCCTATTCATTTTCTATCCCAATCAGGTGGAGTAACTCGTGTTCATAGTCAAGGTTTATGTGGATCATGTTGGACATTCTCTGCTCTTGGAGCAGTAGAAGGAGCCCACTTTCTAAAGGTAAACATTGCTATCGTCTAGTTTAAATCTTTGGAAACTTTGTCTTTCTTTTGTCTTGAGAAGCAGGCAAGTGTCAAAATGTTCCTTGCATTTAATAGACTCAGTTGTGTCATACAAATTACATTTATTTCAGCGTAAAAATAACTAATAACATATTCAAAGGTTTCTTTATTATTTGTGTCAGTATCGTGTTGCCTCCTGTTGAAGAAGACAGTGAAGAAGACAGCGTGGGCGAGCTAGTGGTTTGGGCACCGGTCTTGTGATTAACTTAAGGGAAAGAGTAGTGACCTAATGGTTATAGCGCGCACTCGGGTCGAATTGTCTGGGTTTGAGCCCTGACCGGGGTCACTGCGTCGTGTTCTTGGGCAAGACCATTAACTCTTGTAGCGCCTCTCTCCACCCATGAGGATGATTTGGGGGGGGGGGGGGGGTTGAATTGGGGGAGGTGGGAGAAGAAATACTCACAGTATTTTAATGCTGCGGGAACAGGATGGAATGTTCATATAAATTTGCGTCATCTTCTCCATTTTCCTTCTTGTACTAAACAGACTGGTGAACTTCTTGAACTGTCAAACCAACAGTTGATTGACTGCTCGTGGCCTGCAGGGAATCATGGGTGTCGCGGCGGATTCCAAGACAGAACTCTAAGATGGGTGAAACGTAACGGCGCGGCTTTAAGACGAGACTATGGACCCTATCTTGCTCAAGTCAGTAAGCTATTTATAGTTGGTGATAATCTAGATTGTAGGCAGAGCCGCCATTTTAAATTTGACGGAGAGGGAACTTTTTCTGTTACCCGATTTCCCATCAAGCATTTGAAATTAAAGCAATTACATTTTTCTTTGCGAAAAAATGTAAATGGTTTGAAACAGAAATCCAGAGTAGAGTAAATTTATCACTCCTGTTTACTGGTCTGAAGGAAACAATACATGGTACAGTGTTTTTCATATCCTCCGAAAGTAATCCGTGCTTCGCTAACTGAGACCTTTTGTTTGGTTTAAATAAACTTTGCGCCACCTTCTCAAGCAATCAGAGTTAAAACAAAAATAAATGCCGTTTAGCCCGTTGGTTGCAGGTGTTGTGCCCACTTCCCGCGAGTTGTACGCCTATTTGTTCTCATTGGTTGATTGTGCTACGTTTATAATGATTGGCCAATGCAATTAGTTTGGTTTTAGTTTCACGACACGCAATTAGAAAACACTCTTAAAAAGCCTCTACTAATATATTTTTTCTTTGCTATTTCCAGGAGGGTTTCTGTCATTGTGGCAAATCTGATAACTGCTCCTTCGCTCACATTAGCGGTTTCATTAAAGTAAAGAAAAACAATTCGGACGCACTGAAACTCGCCCTAGTCACTCACGGTCCGATTGCGTCCTCCGTTAACTCGGACAGAAAGACGTTTAGATTTTACAGCCACGGAGTTTATGATGATCCTAAATGCGGTAAGTCATGCCGAAAGTGTTTAAGAAAAGGACCTCTCTGAAGTTATTTTTAAGTTAAAAAGGTCAGTGATTGATTATCGTAAGGTAGAATCATGACATTGGAATGTTAAAAGCGATGCAAGCACCAACATTACGAAAAAGTGACCAAAGATCGTATAAAAGACGTAAGAATCGTAAGAATATGTTAATACTAAAGAATAAAATAAAAATACAAATACTCTGTGCTAAAAGGTCCTAAAAATAACTTTGCGTAGGTTAATAGCCTTCAGGTCGTTATATTCTCTGTTGTAAGTTAGGGCCCGTTTGTTTGGGATCAATCCGGAATAAGAATAATTGGAATAATGCAAGTTAGGGTTCGTTTGGCTGCTCTTCCTATTCCGGAATACTTGGATTTCCATTCCAGCTATTCTGCTCCCAGGACCAGAATAGCCGGAATATATTCCAGAATATATTCTTATTCCAGAATATTCCCAAACGAACGCGCCCTTAGTCTCACTTAACTGGTTAATTAAGACGGTCGTCTAATATACACGAACTGATACTGCCCTTACTCGGCCATTTCCGAGTTACCCTTTTGCCTCTGTTTCAAAACGGGTCTACGTGAGAAGCCATTCATATGAAAATATGTTTCACCTTCACGTCCATTTTCAAGCAAATCAAAGTCATTTTTATTTGAATGGGCTCGCTCGAAGACTCGCTTTGAAATTGAGGCGAAAGACAAGTCAGAAATGGCTTATTGGCAGCTTTGTATCCGTAAGACCGATACGGGTGGTGCTAGAATGGTTTACAGGTCGTACAGTTGGTGAAGTGCATATCATTAGTGAGACTAATGATTTAGACACAAGATGTACGACCCATTCGACTCGTATAGGTGATGAAAGCAGTTGCTGAAGTGAATATCATTAGTGAGAGTGATGGTTCATTGTAAGTGTTACCTGCGTTTGTTTTGATTGGCCAGATTTATAGTAATAACATTTACAACATTATTGACTTGTGCTCCAACGGCGATTCCAAGGGGATATTAATTTTTTTTAATTTGTTAACAGGAAAAAAGACGAATCATGCTGTACTGACCGTGGGCTATGGTGTGGACAATGGCGTCCCCTACTGGATCATCAAAAACTCGTGGGGGCACCTGTGGGGAGATGATGGTTACATCAAGGTGGCCATGAATAATGACCGGTGTGGAGTCACTAATGGACCTTTACTTGCCGTCAAAAAAGATCCTTCGACTGCCGAGTTCCCATTGAAAGAGCTAAATAAGGTTCAGAGGCAGAGCATAAAGTATTACTCTGAAGAGGAATTGTCCATTATTCCCTTCTAAGCGGTAAAAACAGATGACATAGTACCTTTGAGAGTTTTGTGAATTGTTAGATACAGGACTTCAGTCACAATATTTGTGGATGATATATGCACCCCTGGGAGAAAGTTAAGAAAGACACGATGATGACGTTGGCGCAACTGTTCATGTCAGCTGAGCCCGAAATTCGTATTTTAAGCTCCTAAGACAACGTGACTCCGTTGATTTGTCATGAGTTTAAATGAACTCAGCAGGACTACAGAGCTGTTTTTCTGATGGGAAGATATCCACGAGAGACACTGAGCTGACTAGAGGCTACCATATACTAGTTACGTACACTACTATATTGTGGTTTGTAGGAAACCTCACCGATTACCGTTATGGAATCAGTTAAAAAGCTACTAAGGATCGTCGCCAGAGCGCTTCACACAGTAAGAACTGAAGAGATAGCTCTGGGAGAAAACACCAAAAGAGTTGATAACAAGCTATGAAGGAACAAAGATGGCTTGGATTTCTGAAGAAGATGGAAACAGATTACATAGTAAATGTATCTTCCTCGCGAACCTGTAGCACATCAAATTACGTTGCTTTGTGATTGCACTGGCTGAAAACATGATACGTGTTGGTAAAAAGAATCGACGCGCATAGACAGGAGCAGAAACTTGTCGAGGAAACGTGCCCACTAATGGCTGACTAGTGCATATTACAGCTTAGATGGCAACCCTGACCGGTTCCTAGGCTGGTGTGACAAACCCATCTAAAGCTGGTCAGTCTTCTCAGCATTTAACCAACAACTTTTTAACGAAACGCAGCGAATCCGCTTATTCCCTCTGAGCAGTGACGTCACCACTCGGTCCCAGGCTTTGTGCGCGCGACTAGGCTGGTAGCCATAAGCCTTAGGTGTACTTGCAGCTGAAAAGGTTTTTTGAATAGGTAGTAAAATATTATTCTTCTTTTGATAGTAGAAATGTACTGTAAATAGCTAGGAATAAAATTTTAGTTAGACGCTCTTTACAAAAAAATTATGTATCGTCTCTTTATCTTTTTCTCTTGTCCTTTGCTTCGAAAATTCTGTGTCGTATTTTTACTTATGTACCCTAATTTAAAAACAGGAACCTACATTCGAAGCCGGTCAAGTCCATTTTTTTACCCATTGTCTATTTTTGGCCTCGGTTGGCGCTGTGCACGGTACCAGTGAACCAAAAGGGAAAGGGGGCTGAGAGACTTTCAATCCAAAAGCAACAGCTTACAACAAAGTCATCAATCAAATGTACGCTATTTGTAAAGGGGTATCTATCTTCCACGAGAGGGCTCTTTACATCGCAATGACGGTCCCGGGAAGGGTGCCCATATGAAACAGACGGAGGTGCTCGTCGTCTCGCTTAGGGATGTAAATTACGTACGGATTTTGGTGTCAACTTAGGGACGGGTCATTATTTAGAGAGTGGGGAGGGCTGGTGCAAATAGGAGGAGGATCAACGATTTTTATGCAGAGAAAAAAGGAGCGGGCACTTAAGAGCAATTTTCTGAGAGTTTCGAGAATCGAAAGACAGTCGCGAAAAATCGAATTTTTTTTATTTCGCCCAAACATTCCTTTAGGTGAACTTATTTGAGGAAAAATAGTTTCAAGTTCAAAGGATTCATTTAACGGGCGAAATTTAACAAAGTTTGAAAATTGGATATAATGGCGGTTTTCACCGCTTTGAAGGTTCGAATTTTCACGCTTCTTTACTAAAACGCTGGAGGCGTAAGAATGACCGTACAAAAACGAAACTTGGCACAAATATTATCTTATCCTTATTCTTTAAAACCGTGTAAAAAGTTTCTCGAAATTTTGTTTGTAGCTTTTGAACTCGGCGTGTCTATACAGTCGCCATTTGTGTCTGTCAACAAGGGACAAATACGAGCCAACTTTGACTACCTTAAATGACCTCTGGTATATATCATTTGGCCAAAAAATCTACATCTTAGGAAACGTTTGTTTATGTTCTTTCCACCAGGAAAGTTATAGCTCTGGGAATCAAATACTTCCCCGGCAGTAAAATAAACTGTCATGGCATGTAAGCGAGTTGCATTTTATGCAAATCACTGGGATATTCTTGGAATAACATCTCAAAGTCAACGATTGACGCGAATGAACGACTTACCGCTTTTGCACCTCACTTCTGCTGTCGTTGAAGTTCATTTCTGCTTCCAGTGGCCGTGTCGAGTCGGGAAATCCATCGAAGTTGAATATTTTTTTAAAGTAAACAGTTATCGGAAAACATGATATCAACCGGGGCATTCGCAAGACCTCGCAATGCCATTTTAAAGACGTTGCAAAATGATTTTCTTTGATATGGACTCCATTTATAGCTTTTTGTCCTTAAAAACCTTTAACGCATCTAAATTTGCTTAGAGATTACTTTTTTTTAACAACAAGGAACCAATTATCTGAAGCCCGCCGAACTTCGAAAGCATTTGAATTCTGCATATAATTAACCAGTAACGCAAGACACCGGTAACCAGTCACGCTCCTTGTCTCTCGGTAAAAAATTTCCCATTTTATTGTTCCATCCTTATATTTTCCAGCATGATTAAAGACAATACCATACTTATCATCCAATTTCCGATATGGAAACGTTCTCTTACATTTTATTTATTATTCTTATTTCATATCTTTACAATACGTCATGTAAAGGAAGTGCATCGCGTGCGTGATTTTTCTCACTGATGAATCAGGCTTCGAACAAGATTGAAGCTTCAGCGAGTGAATAAAAGTCTGACACTGTTTTTCATGTGTAATCAGTAACACGAAAGAAGATCTTTGACAAGAAATACAGTAATGTTGCAATTCCGTACGCGAATATTAGTACGGGGATGGGTATTGCCATAAATTTCTGATAGGTGTGAGGAGCACTGAGTTCAGTCGGTACAACGCTAATATGATCTGTTCAGTTTCCACATAGTTCTTGGTATTTACCCTTGGAGCTGGCAAGTGCAACTGGCCACGGCTTTAATAAGTAGGTCCAAGTATTTTTTATTTTTTTTTACGACAAATGGGCTTTGGTGACACCTCTAATTCCAGTTTCTGACAAATGTTTTGAAGCCAGTGATCCATCCTTCGCCATGCTGCAAATATCGTACTGATCGTACGTGATAGGATGCTGAAGAGTGATGGAGATGATAGTTGCCCTTGCCCGAGCAAAGTTGTCCTCCTCTTCGCTTGCCAGGATACCAGCATCATCGGTGGGAAGTTGGAGAGCATCTCCAACGAATACCATACTCTGCTCTGTGAGTCCTCTGTGGCGAGGACATATTGTCAATGACTTGTGGGACTCGTCTACTGCAAAAATCCCCGCAATACCAAACGCTTCAATGATACTTTGCGCTCTTTGCGACGTGGAGAACTCCGATATGAAAAGGAAGTGTATATTTTTTGTCTCGCGTAGGGGTAAAAATTACTAAGGGTCTTTAGAACAGAACGCCATTATCTTAAGCGTTCGTAAAATCGTTTAGGGTTGCAGTTAAATGAAAAAGGTGGTCAATACATTTCTGGCGGTCTAGATCACCCTGGTATGAAAAAATGTGTCATTTAAGTGAGGGTACCCATCTTTTTCTTGTGGGGATTGCTTTGTGCTTGAGCGCACATGATACACGAGCGTGAAGCAAGGACGAAAAGCAAAGCTTACAGTTGACCGGGTAGATGGAGGAGGGGTGGGGGAGTGCGTATAAGTGAACACTTATTGTAAATAACACGAAATTTAATTAAAAACGCCAAGGGTATTCAAGGGGCAAACCACAGGTAACCCAAGCTCGATATATAAGGAAAAAACAGTTGGAACCAAAACTGCACTAAAACCGGCTCTGAATCAGTTCAAGAACCACACAGCACACAAATATGCAAATAGCTCAAATTATGTAACACTGCAAAAGTCAACATAGAATTACTCATATGTCGAGCTTGAGCCCCAGGTGGGTGGGGTACTCGGGATTTTAAATGACGGGGATGATAGAAGGATTTTTTGGGTTTGAAGTTTTCGATACCGGGATGTTTTTGGGTAGGTCAACTTGGCAAGTATTTTTTTGGGGGGTGGCATGATTTAAGCAAGGATTATTCTGGGTCTTACTAACCTAGGCAAAGTGTTCTTGGATGTTTCTACTGTTGTTAAAGCAGATGAAGGAAGGATTATTCAGATGATTTGATAAATAAACAAATACAAGCATTCAATTTCTAATGTTTCTAATGCTTAAAATTTTACATGTTGTAAGGGTCAGAAATTCTGCATGGGATTTTTTAAGGGTTAATTTTTGGTCAAGGGATTTTTTTGGCTTTTGTTGGAAGCCCAAGGGATTTTTTTGGGTGTTGATTTTTGCTCCCATTCGATCATCCCCGTCACTTGAAATACCGAGTACCCCCCCCCCCCCGGGGCTTGTGCTACCTGTGGGCAAACGTTATCTCACACCCGCCCCGCCGTAACGTATCTCAACAAATCGTCCCTGCAAACGCCTGTCAATATTCAGTCCTGAGAGTGTATCCAAACTATTAGTACAGCCTAACCATAACAGCGAGATTTGGCGACATACTTTTAAAATTTCTCAATGTTATGTCTGTTATATCCTGCCCCTTCGGAGCTAAGGGCAGGCAACATAAACCGACAGCGAGAGCAACGCGTGATTCCCGCGTGGGCCTGCGCGGGCTCGCGTTTTCTGTTCGCTCACTTTGCGGCACCAAAATCCTGGCAAAATGGATGACAAGATGACAATTATCGAAATATCAAGGATAAGTAAAGCGTTACCTGCTTTAGCTAACAACAGCTTGCAAGTGCATTATCTCCACTTAGTCCGTGTATGTAATATATAAACTGACGATCTCTAGTGCACTTGGGCCGCGGATAGTCGCTGCTTACACCACAGGCAGTCACGGCATCCAGAAGAGCGGAAAAGCTACTCTATATGGTGACGCCATACAAGTAATTTCTCACTGCGATCAATACAACAGTAACTAAGTCGGACTACATTTGACCAGCGGAAATGTGTAGTAAATATTTATTTCACAAGCTATAATTTGATTAATAGAAAAATTACTGCAAGTACAACGTTGCGAAATTGCTGAAATGTGTACATCTTGCAACAGTAAAAATCCTTTGCTAAAGCCATGTCATCATTTCGTAGTATGATGTAACGATCTCTTGGAAGGAAATGAAACTTGTTTGAGAAATGTTAATATTCTAATTTTCACATTTTACATTTTTAAATACCGTGACATTACGGCGTGACGGATCTCGTGCCGGTGGGACACCAAGCAACGTGACAACCGGGTCACTGCAAAGGTCATTCATTTCGATATTTCTTCGCTCATGCATCAGTACAAATAAATTACTTTAACGATTAGAGGTGGAAATTCAAACACGTTATCAACAACAGCCAAGCGGGGAGATAGAAACGGCCACATCTGTGCCGTTGAGATGTCAATTCACGGGTATCATCCCTGTAGAGTTTATCAATAATGTTTCCGTTTACGATCAATTCAAACATGGAGCGCCGCCGATGCGAGCTGGTTCACTGTTTATGTTTTATAAAACGACTCAACAGGACGCTGGATAGTTCAAATCATTTGTTTAACAGCAGAAACAAGTCAAACACGGGCAGGAAACGGTGAGTCGTTCTTTCGTGTTAACATGAAGATGGTATTCCAAGAATAACCCAGTGATTTGCATAAAATGCAACTCGCTTACATGCCATGACAGTTTATTTTACTGCCGGGGAAGTACTTGATTCCCAGAGCTATAACTTTCCTGGTGGAAAGAACATAAACAAACGTTTCCTAAGATGTAGATTTTTTGGCCAAATGATATATACCAGAGGTCATTTAAGGTAGTCAAAGTTGGCTCGTATTTGTCCCTTGTTGACAGACACAAATGGCAACTGTATAGACACGCCGAGTTCAAAAGCTACAAACAAAATTTCGAGAAACTTTTTACACGGTTTTAAAGAATAAGGATAAGATAATATTTGTGCCAAGTTTCGTTTTTGTACGGTCATTCTTACGCCTCCAGCGTTTTAGTAAAGAAGCGTGAAAATTCGAACCTTCAAAGCGGTGAAAACCGCCATTATATCCAATTTTCAAACTTTTTTAAATTTCGCCCGTTAAATGAATCCTTTGAACTTGAAACTATTTTTCCTCAAATAAGTTCACCTAAAGGAATGTTTGGGCGAAATAAAAAAAAATTCGATTTTTCGCGACTGTCTTTCGATTCTCGAAACTCTCAGAAAATTGCTCTTAAATTTCTGCACACATATTAGGGAGGTTTAAGGGGGTAAGGAGGGGGAGGGCTAGCAAACAATGTGCTTCATAAAAAGGAAGCGGTCCCTTGCCGCCCCCCCCCCCCCCCCTCCCTCTAAATAATGACCGTCCCCTTGGCGGGTTCAGGACAGAACGCCAACATCTTTTATAGGATTAAAATCGTCTCGTGTGACCGCTTAGCGTGCAGAATTCAAATTTTTACAATATTCCTACACATTATCACATCAACTTTTTATATGATATGCAAGATATTTATAATATAAGAACTATCTGTCAAGAAATAATATTTACATTGAATAATCTTGAAACTTTCTAGCTATTTGATGCGACATTGAGCTCGATAAAAGTAAAGGGAAGTCATTTTAAGTCATTTTAAGTACAAAAGCCTTAAAGCACTTTACGTTTCTTTTCTATTGTTGCTCGCCTAAGCTGAGAACAACACACGTTCCCCCATCTCCCCCCACACAATGTTGTCCCCGTAGCGAGAATACTTTTTGCAACATGGTCAACATCGTCAGGTGATCGTGTAGAGAAGGAGAAAAATCTAAGAAAAACAGTGGCGGACCCTTTTCTGGCAAGAGGGGTCTAAAATACATATTTCTTGTATTATTAAGGTGAATGTCCAAAGAAATTTGACCTGGATTGTGGTCGCAAGTCAAAACATGTTCGCGACTTACATTAATTAACTTGCGATTTCGCTTGGCTAGGACGTTAAGAATGTTTTTCTTTTTTGTAAAAAAGGTTCTTAGTAATGCTAATTAATCTAATTCTTTGAGCTGTATTGGGAAGGCAACTCAACAATTCCAATTAAAAAACAAGGCTAAATTTACTGTATAAAATTCAAACAAACATTTAACATTAATCTTTAGCAGAAGTTTTTTCATGTGGCTTGGTAAGCTCATCAAATCGTATTGTAGACCTTTTGTAATCAAAAGGCGATAGTTTTAAAGTTGTCACGTTAAGTCTTCTCTCCACGTCAAAAAAACTCTGTTTCTTCATCCGTCTAAATGGATAAATTTCATTGAAGTCATCACCATCAGTTTCATTCATAGATACAAATATTGGTTCATTACTAAGGACTCCACACAAATTATCTTTTCTTGCAATTTTAACAAATCCTTCTTCACCCCAGAATTTTCCCCATGAATTCTTCACAATCCAATATGGAGTGCCATTTTCTTCTCCAAATCCAACCACAACGACTCCATGATTTGTCTTCGTGCCTGAAAAAAAAAACGTAAAATAAAGCATTTCGGTGAGAATGGGATAATATAATTTCTGCTGATTATATAGAAAGCCCCCAGTGTCCATCGAAGCCGTTATCAGTTTGGGTGTCACGCGTTGCGAAACGAGCCCAGACAACGACTGCGATTTTTGTCTCCTCCCCCCCCCCCCCCCCCCCCCCCCGCGAAAACATAACACATCATGAACTACGCATGGTTTGAAAAATAATCTAAAATTTACTTGACGTTTCGTATGTTACAGCACGCATCTTCAGAAGTGACGGTTACAAAAAACGAAAGATTTAAAACCTAAACATACAAAGCAAGGTACCGGTAACTAATTAAACAATAATGAAAACAAAAGGTGAGAGCTAATAGAGCCACAGCTTTTCACTGCCAACATTGTCATTAAGGGTGGGTTTTAAGTCCCGTATAAACAATGTTTCTTTTATTTTACAATGTAAATCACAACGTCCACTGGCTAAGACCTCGAAATGTAGCATGCGAAACGACAAGTAAATTTTAGATTATTTTTCAAACCATGCATGGTTCATGTGTTATGTTTGTTGCCGCTGTTTGCATTTTATTTCTCGTTAAATTGAAATGGCCAAAGAACAAGAGTGTTTATTAGTACCTTACTGAGAAACTTGAAGAACCTGCTTGTTCAAAAGCTGAGTTAAAACCAGACTAACGCTGTCCATCATACGCCGAATAAACTCACTATCAAGTGGACAGTTAGTCTCGCACGCTGTCGTTTTTAGGGGAAGCAGTGAAATGCGATAGCCCCGAAAAACGACTGCGTGGGAGACTAGTGGACAACCTCGTTTCCAGGGTCTCTCGTTCCTGGGCAGAAGAGAGAGACCCTGGGAACGAGGTTGACTAGTGGATAGCGTACTTTGTTTTGCTAGCATTTAATTTCCACTGGATAGTGATTCAACTGGTGCCCTCCTTTTGAACAAGCGAGCCCTTGTCTTGCATTTATGTCGGAACCGTCTTACGCCCCCTCTCCCCAACCTAAGGAAAAGCTCATAGCTAATTCAAGTATCAGAGAGTTTTGCAGTTTGCAGTATTTAAACTAAAGATTTTACTTACTACATTCAGGATCATCGTAAACGCCCGAGTTATAAAATTTCAAAGTCTTTCTACCAACGTTGATCGCTATAGATGCCGGACCAAATTTTGCCAAGCCTTGCTTTAATTCTTCCACGTTATTTTTCTTTACGGTAACAACTCGCTTGAAGTTTATAACATCACAACCGTCTTCTTTTGAACAATGGCAATATCCTTCCTGTCGTAAAAAAAAAAAGAAAACGCCGTTGCAAATTGCTAACAAATGAGTTTTACGGAACATTACTTCATAATTAACAAATTTACGCTGATGAAGAGAAGGAAGCCTCGAAACGTCCGAAAAATTTTTTCCTGTTTAGTGCACTACACTGTAACAAAACATCTGTTTAACTTTGTCCATGTCATACATGCTCTACACAGTTTTACCTAATTTGTGCTTTCATATATAGCGAAACCTCGCTAATAGCGAACATATTTTACCAGTCCGTTGGTCCTACGTTATGTCGAAGTTCCACTGCAAATTAAACACTGAATAGTCAGTTGTGATGACATTTCCTCGCCATGCAGAAAATAACAGAACATTAGCAATACAACAGTTAGCTTACCTGCGCAAGGTATCTGCCATAGCTTTTACTGGACGCCACTCCATGTTTCTTTGCCCAGACAAGAGCTCTCCATGAATACCCTCCACGGCAACCACTGTTACCAAATCCCCAACTGCAGTCCATCAGCTGCTGTTCTGATATATCCAGTAGTTTCCCTGTCTGTAGAAAGTTAGAGATAGCATCAGTTATATTACACATCAATAAACGACCGAGATCAAAGAACTTATCCAACAAAGCAAAAAATCGATAAAATCAATAACATGTAGCTTGATGTGATGATTTGTGATGTAAAAAAATTCCAATCAAATAAAACCTCGAAATAATCATATCGTTCACTTTTAATAGTTAGAACTGAAACACTAATGAGGCAAAAATATAACGTCGAGCTTGAATTTTTATTTTTAAAGCTAAATCAGAAATATCGGAACCGTATAGAGCATATAGGGGGGAGCTCGGATTCAAAGGCTGGCTGGATGCTGGTACATGTGCTAAGAACCGAGAAGCTAGGCTTGGCGAGAGAGAACGCAACGGCCCTATTTCCTTTGTAGGGAAAAGGACATGATAATGATGATAGGACGAATGAAACTAATGAAGAAGCGTCATTTCAGTCGAAACTAAAGATCTTTCGCACTTTCATAAAAAAAAAACAAAAACAAATTGAGCTTTGTTTTTGTTTCGTGCTTTTCTCGGTCGGGTGGCGTGTGAAGTCTGGGGAGGAAATTGATTTGACCTCTCTCCAGTCTTCGCTTGCCGTGATATTCAAAATGGCGGCTCCAGGTCAAACACAGTCGGAAGTTTAGAAATTTGGAGGTTTGTTTACAGTCTCTGCTTTTATTTACAGCGTAAACCGGCTACAATCTTAATGTAAGATGCTTCTACTTCCCTTAGCGCCAGAACAATGGCTGACTGTACGATGTTTGCTATTGTTCTTGTACAGAGGTAGGACGAAACACCTTGAATTTATTTTTATGTTGTAACTAGTTAAGTGACCTGAATAGCATAAGCTCCTTCTATTGGTCCAGTGGAAGAAAACGTCCAACACGAGCCACAAAGGCCTTGAGCCTTAGCAGGGGTCACTACACCTAAACAAATTACGGCAGGTCAGTGGCTTCTCCTTCGTGTACCAGACGTAATGCACCTGTCAATGTTAAGCCCCAGGGTGGGGGGGGGGGCGATTTATCCACGGGAATTTGACATCATGAAGCTCTCCCAGGGTAGGGATTTTGACATCTAAAATGGTCTGCTGGGTTAGAAATTTAAATGGATATATGGCAAATTTGACATTCACTAGGTGCCCAGGGGTGGGGAATTTGACTTTGGCTTCCAGAAAATTAACATTGACAGGTGCATAAAATAATAGATACATATGACAACAAACCTATACTAACCAAACTGACAATGGCTCACAAAACAATCGTTAAACATTTGTGTCCGGTACCTGAAGAAGGAGTCCAAACAGCCCAGATTTTGGACTACTTATATTTATATTTAAGGTGGCTTACTACAGTTTTGAGGGGGTATAAAATGGGCCCAGCTTTTATCTCTTTTGTAAAATGTCCAGAAAGGTTTTAGCTTTCATTTATTACTGTTTGTTGCATCCTACAACCAATACATGCGGCATTTGAGTAATATAGATGCTAATAAACAGCCAAAATGAATGTCCGAGTGCTTAAGAGGGAGTCTCTCTAATTTTCGACCGGTCGGTTCTGGATCGAAAAATCGAATCGCCTGATTTTTTGTGAGGTGAAAGGCCTTCATGCCAAAGTAACAAAACCACAATCTTTTTGGTTCTTGGCTTAAGGTTTTTTCCGCTAGAGCTAAAAATAATTTTGACCGAATTTTGCTCGCGCGCGACCGAAAATCAAGACGATTGTTTACCTTTTTTAAGCGATCGGTGCAAAGCAAGGACAAACTGTACCGCCATAATTTTTACATAGCAAGAAAGATCTACTTCTATTTTATGAGCTGTAGGAGTTTCAAGCAATTTGAAGTTAATCTATTGGCATTCTATGATATTACTCACCCCTACGTTAGGAGGCTCGAGGGACAACCCGAAAATTGATCATTTTGTGGACCTCTTTTCTCAGCTGGCGGATAAAATAAAAACATGGCAGTTACATCAATGTAAAGCCTTAACCTTCCCCTACACGAGTATGTAAAAAAATATTGTCTATGACGCCTTTCCTGTAAATGTCGAGGGGATAATTTTTCCTATTTTTGAGAAATTATCAAAAACAACACCAAATCGCTAATTGTTTAAAATTTGAATACCTTGGACCAATACCGGTCTTACATCAAGAAAACTAAGAAAAGTAAACTAAAACATTAGGGAATAGAAATAAAAAGCCATATTCAATAGTGTTTTCGATTTTTAGTTCACCGTTTCATTTTATTGTGAGGAGAGTGATCATCGGCTCATTAAATATTCACCGAACAGTGAAATTCGACCCAAACCAGAACTGTCAAATTTCATATCGTATTGGCCGTCTTAATTTCATTGAATCTCGTTTCAAATCACATTTGTACACAAAACGAATATCCTGAAAATACTATTTTGTTGTTGTGTTTAAGTTTAAGCCAAATCTGAGCTTTGAATACGCACTTAGAATACAAACGGAGTTCACTCACGATTTACTCGACCACTGTCAACACTGAATCGAAATTCATTTTCTCTGATTGTTGGACTATAAATTGACTTAGTTTACCTGAGTTCCAAAAGGCTTTTCCCCTTTTTCTTTTGACTTTTTCTGTTGGTGATGCATTTAAATGACCGGTGCAATTAGGAGCTTTGATTCAATCATCGAGCTGCCAGTCCGGTTCTGGCCCTATCTGTCACGCAACGCTAAGGGGTGAAACAAGATCACTCTTGCGATTGAAGCTCATTGAGAATATCAGTTTTCATCATCGTTTAAAATGTTGCCTCGAATCCCTAGAACAAAGCTGTCTAGAAAATATTGTAGAAGTGCACAGGACAGAAAAACACTAATTTTTGCTAGTTTGATTTGTAATTATTTGATGTAGTTAGAGCTATGAAAGTACTGCGGAAATTTGGATGTAGTGTGCATTTTGGAACAAGGGTTGCATATTATAAGGAACAAATATAAAGAGGGTATAGAAAGTTTGAGAAGTCTGAAGAGATGAGTGGTGGTGGAGTGTGTTTGTAGTGTAGTATGTTGCAAGTTCTGTGAGATAGATATTCAACACCTTTTTGGGGTTAATTCAGAATAGCCAGCCATATTTGCAAGAGATGAAAATGTTGCTTATCCAGTCGATCTTATAATAAGGTTGTCCAAAAAGTAAATAATCGTTAGCAGTGCCAAAGCAAGAAATGTAATGCTGGGCAATGAAGCTTTTTCGTACCTTTGCTCTATCCGTTGGATGATATTATGTGTAATGTGCACACTATGACTGACATAACTATTATTTTAACTGTGTTTAAGGGACCGGTCATTATTTATCGTCTGGAGCGGGGAGTGGGGGGGGGGGGGGGGGGGGGGGGAGATTTTTGTTGTTACACCGTAGCATTCACCTGATCTCCCCATAAAGTATATAGCATTTGAATGATCCCCCCTCATTCGTGGTGGAAGCTTTCATGATCCCCGCCCCTCCTTTCCAAGCCACCACAAAATATCAGACAAGTTCATTGCAAGTGCGGATGGCAGTAAACTGTCAAGGACGCCTTGAATTGCGCAGCCGATTTGTTATCATTCACCGACAGCAATCGAAATGTTCTATATCATGATGTAGAGAACACCATACCAAAAAACTGTTCGCAAGTGATGAGCTGAAATATTTTCAGAAAGCTCAAAATCGAGTAATGGTGCTCTACGAAGAACTGCAGAGAGCCTCAAATAAGTTGACAACATCTCTAATGAATTGAACCTGAAGAGGAAGTTTCTATTTCGCATGGAGAAAGATCAACAATCATGATTGTTGATATCGCACCGTTCGGCCGCGTTGAACAAACGTTTCCATTGGCTCTTATTAAAATGCCTCTTTAAAGAATTTGACACATGGAACTTTAACATTTGAAATACAGAACTTAAACAATTTCAAGCCATTGTACAACGATTATTTATGTGATGAGATCGTGCCTGGATAAGAGCACGCAGAAGCCAAAACATAATAATAGCTTAAAAGGAGGCGATCAATTGGCACGGTTCAAGTTATTTACGGCGATCCCACCGCCACATGAAATTCTCAGACTTTTTTCTGGTCCCCCCCCCCCCCCCCCCCCCACCCCCTTAATCCCTGTCAATTACGGCTGATCCCCACTTCGTTCTTCAGAAAACTATGTGGTCCCCTCCAACATCCTCCAGTTTTCGTCTGGATTATCTATTACTGGATTATAATAATCTATTACTGGATCATAATAATCCATTACTGGATTATAATAATCATTAAGATTAATATTAATGCGATTAATATTAATCCGAGTTGTCCTGAAAAAGGTAAACAATCGTCTTGATTTTCGGTCGCGCGCGAGCAAAATTCGGTCAAAATTATTTTTAGCTCTATCAGAAAAAACCTTAAGCCAAGAACCAAAAAGATTGTGGTTTTGTTACTTTGGCATGAAGGCCTTTCACCTCACAAAAAATCAGGCGATTTGATTTTTCGATCCGGAACCGACCGGTCGAAAATTAGAGAGACTCCCTCTTAAGAGGAGGCTGGGCACTACTAATTTCAATGGCGTTTTTCTCATCTGCCCGTATGACCCTGCCTCAAAAATTTAGAAATTAGAAATTGAATCAGATAAAACATTCATGCAAAATAAATTAAAAATCAGTAAGGCAGATTTTTTTGCAAAATAGGAAAATGTGGTTTTTTGCCTATTTAAAAAAATAGCTCAAAATCTGTCTGAGCGATGAATAAAACAAATTCGAACTCCTCTGTCGGTTGCTTATCAACCTATTTGTAGTATTGTTTTCGTCCTATGACATGTCTAAAACCTTCTGAAACTTTCTGAAACAGTTAACTTTTGAATAAAGGGCTCAAAGTTATTTTCGTTTCTTTGAGTGTTGCTCGCGAAAGTTTTGCGAGCGCGAGCGATATTGACGTCAGGCAGTCGAATCGTAGCGCGCGCGCTTGCCTCGTAAAAACTGTAGTAAGCCCCTTAAACTAAAACCCCAAAACAGTAACTTTGAAATTTCTTGAAATCTTTTCCAGTGTTTTAAATTATTAGGAAAGTTCTTTTATGAACGAACAAACGAACGAACGGGCGCACGCAAGCACGCACGCACGAACGAACGAACGCCCAGACGAACGTGCGCACGCACGCATGAACGTACGAACGTGCGAACGAACGAACGCAAGCACGCACGCACGCACGAACGAACGAACGCGAGTACGCACGCACGAATGCGCGCATGCATGAACGTACGAACGTGCGAACGAACGAACGAACGAACGAACGAACGAACGAACGAACGAACGAACGAACGAACGAACGAACGAACGAACGAACGAACGAACGAACGAACGAACGAACGAACGAACGAACGACATGCTTTGGGAATGCTAAAAGGGGAAATTTTGCCCAAGAAATAAACATATCCTTACAAAGTTAGCCTACGAATACAGCCGCCTCTCATTCGCTCCCGCTACTACGTGCGAAACGCGAAGAGAGACGTCTGCGATTCACGGCCAAAAATTCCATACTGATGACGTAAATCTGTCCGGAATCCGGACAGGAGCGCTGATTGGTCAACTAGGTAATTTGCATAATGTATGTGAAATATAACGCCGGGTCAACGCCGGTTGTTATTGTGCACCAAAAGTACACCGGATGCGGCAGGATTATGAAGATACACCGGAGCAATAACTTACAACTTACATTTCTCTGATTTCTCACTTCATACCTTATTGGAAGACTAAGGCAAGAGTGCTTCATGAACGATCTCAAAGACGTTCAGGAAGGATGCGCCACTGCAGCCAGTTTCAAAACATTTAGATAAATTTTGACACCGTGGGTTTTATTGGTGACACATTTGGTGATTTCACAGCTTCGTTTTTCAAATCATAGCTAATGTGCAACTCGTATAGGGATTTTCGTGACCAAGTTGTCCGCTGTTTATGCGTCCTTGACTGCCTTGAAAGTGTTTGTGTTCAATCAATAATTGTTCAATGAATCTATTCCGCTTCGAGCAGTGAGCTAGCAATGGGCAACTGAAAATGAAGACATTAATTATGCGAGACCAACTGCGTGTGTTGTTGTTATATTCCCGAAATCTAATTAGAGGTCAACGTCATCAGTATGGAATTTTTGGCCGTGAATCGCAGACGTCTCTCTTCGCGTTTCGCACGTAGTAGCGGGAGCGAATGAGAGGCGGCTGTATTCGCAGGCTATTACAAAGTTTGTGTCTCGCTCAACACTTTTGTTGCCGATTGTTGCCTTAGAAATGACACTACTGACACGGGTGTTCAATCGTTCTAGTACTATACTGTAGAAAAAAAAAGCTCATGATGCTTTTTCTTTTTTAACGCGGTAGAAAAATTCCATAATGCTTTGCTACCCTCTGCTAGTAAAACACAGACTCCTTCCTGCACATTTCTAGTAAGGTGGGGGGAAATTTTCATAATCCAATCCTCAAAGACGTACCATATTCCCGCCAGTCTAGAGAGTTAGGGAGTGGTGTGTTAGGAATGGTCAATCTAGCTTCTGGTATTTCCTGTTTTTTGAGCCCCTCGTCCCCGCCGCTGGGATCAATCAGTAATCCTTTGTACATTTCGAACTCGTTCTCTGTGACGTCACTGAGCTCATTTGGCGCCAACGTGAAGTTCAGAGCGGCTCTATTCTTAGAGCTAATGAACCTGTGATGGAAATTGTATAGTGAAAAAGATATGTATATTAAAAGCATACCATGTTCTTTAATTTCTGGTACTTACAAATTTCAAATCGTAATATGGGGGTACACACTTCTGTTTAGCAATCAGCCATGAACAAACAAAACAAGTTATGAAGGTGATATGTGATCTTCGCAGTGAATTTCCAATTTAAGCAATTGGAATTAAGAAGCCTGAAAAAAATCAGCCCTGATTTTTTTTCAGGCTTCTTAATTCCAATTGCTTAAATTGGAAATTCACTGCGAAGATCACATATCACCTTCATATACATCCGCAGTTCATATATGAGTCATTTCATATACATTACATCATTTCACTCCTTTCACGGGAAAATATGAACTCACAATTGACCTCGCTCCCAATGTGTGGCTTCATAGCTCAGTTGGTAGAGCATCGCACCGGTATCGCGGAGGTCACGGGTTCGAAGCCCTGATTGTTTTCAGGCTTCTTAATTCCAATTGCTTAAATTGGAAATTCACTGCGAAGATCACATATCACCTTCATATATATCCGCAGTTCATATATGAGTCATTTCATATACATTACATCAAAACAAGTTATTAAAAGGATTAATTACGCGCATCAACAATGAAGACCACTGCCCCAGCTACATTACGCAACTGTTACCCAGGAACTCGGACCGACATAGTAGAACTAGTCGATATGGGAAGTATAACTTGGTGTGTCCTTATTATAATAGGGAAACAGAAGGGGGTCGTTCCTTTCAAGTTCGTGCGATAAAACTCTGGAACAAGATCCCTCTAGACGTGCGTAAGAAGAACACTATTGGCTCGTTTAAGTCTGCACTTAAAAAATATTTCTCAGCTCTTTAACCCCTAGCTTGATTTATTTTTTACTCATGTACATATATCTTTCTTTTCTTTCCCATTTTTAGCATTTTAGTTTTGTAGTTAGAAGTAGTAGATTAATAAGTTGTATTTTTAATTTTTAATTATTGTAACTTAAGCAGTTTTAGATTTTGTAATTAGAATAATTTAGATAAATTAGTTGTATCTTAAATTGTAATTGTTTTTAGAATAGAGGGCCACAGGTTTATCAGAATTTTTCTGTCACGTGCTACCCTCTTTAAATAAAGTTGCTATCTATCTATCTATATATTACAGTGGAATCTCGTTAATACGACAACAGAGTGGTCACCAAAACTTACTGGATGTAACGAGGGGTTCTTAGTTCAGAAAATGACTGATCGAGCTTTTCTTTAGGCAAAGTAAAAAGATCATTGAAACAGGGTGGAATTAATAACCAAAGCGGTCGTAAGATTTTACTTTTACAATCGCTGTAAAGTTATAATTATAGGCACATGGCTCGTTTGGGTGTCGAAAAACCAAAAACAAATCAAAACTCGAAGCAAATACAAGTAGCCGCGGTATGAAGCGCTGGAAAACGTGTGCAAGTGGTGAGCGAGTCTGATTGCATTCGATGAGAAACTGGCTTAAGGTTTTTAAACCAATCGCTATTCCTAGTTATGAAAAACCAAAGCAAACGCGAACTAATTAACTAATCATCTATACAATGCAACACGAATTAAGTACTTACAAAGGATTCTTGAAACGTATATGTATCGTTATCTAAACGTTATTTTGTTAACGAAGTAAGAAATTATCTTCAAACATGAATAAATCTCAAATTAAAAGGAACGAGAATGGTTGACACTGACCTCATGTTATGACGAAATATGTGTTTTCTCTGCTCGTGTTCTGTAGAATCGCTGTATGATTTACCGTGAGTTTTCTTAAATTCTTCAAACATTTCTTCCACCTCACCGTCTTCAAAGTTTTCATGCATGAACTCTGCCATTGGATTAAAATGGTACCTTGATTTCATCTTCTCGATCTTCTTTTTGCAGGAGATACCTTTGAGAAAGAAAATAACCTCCATTTACAACTCCAACAAGTTCATTCAGTTGATTAAAACATTCAGGTGTTGTAAAGTGTTTCGCATTAGAAGTGTGTCAAGCGAAAAGTTTTAAAGCTGAAAGAAGTGATCGTTTTGGACAAAAGATTCCTTTTCCTTTCGGATAGAAAAGATAGCGCGTTTTTACAAGAGAAGCCGCCTTGTTCGAGGAGCACGAAAAAGGCAATTTATTACTTCATTCCTTAAAGGAAAGAAAAAATAACGCAGTCTTTGCTTTGGTGTTCCTCGGATTGAACACAAAGTTGCTCGTTCCATCTTCAACCTTGGGGATTAAGGAAGGGACCATTTTATTATTATTATTATTATTATTATTATTATTATTACAAGTGAAACCGGTAAAAACAATATATAATTATATATCCCATAGAAAACAGGTAAATGTGAAAATAGTTTAGTGTGTATCAATCAGATCAATCCGCAGCTTACTTTCATAAGCAAATGCCTACATTGCGTGGTTCCAGAAAATATCCATACCCACCCCAAGGATGGTCATTGGAAATTCTGAGGGGGATGGGGTCTCAAAAACACAAATTTTTAAAAGAAAGTATGAAGCTACACTGGAAATCCCAGGGGGTGGGAGGGTCCAAACCAAAGAACCATCCTCAGGGGAGGTATGGATATTTTTTTGGCATCACACCTTGTGGAACAAAGCCTGTGCTGCAAAAAAACTTGACCCATTAACTTAACCTGGATTAAAATTTATGGTCTGCGATAATAATTAATGATGTTAATTCTCTGTTATTTCGTTATTGTTACATGTTTTTATTGAAACAAAATTTTTTGTCATGAACCCAATAATGGAACCATTTTGGGTTCTGGGAATTTATATCATATAAATAGCTATAAATATCACTGAAGTATATTCGGGTTTAAACTGGCAACATGTGGGAGTCAATCATGTGGCAATTTTATTACATTGACACAAGGTGTATTTTTGAGTTCATTTTGAACCTTGCAAAGTCTTCAAGTCACCTGTAAATAGAACAAAACTAACAAAACTATTTATTTTGATGAAATTGCAATTTTCCAGGATGCAGACTGTATATTAAAATTACATGACCTTTTCAGTGTGTGAAAAAAGAACTGGCTGCTTTTATGTTGGGCTAGTGGATCCAATAATTTTTTCCACTTGCTAGATAGCCAAATGACATTTATGGATTTTTATTTTTTGTTGTAGTTGTTTCAAAAGAAACATGGGACTTTGGGTAAGGTTATAATGGTTTCACCTTGCCCAGTCTACCTGGGTCAGGCAAGGAAGAAATCAATTTTCTTTGCACCCCTCCTTTCATTAATTATTGCAGAAGAATGTCAGATTATTTTAATAATGTTTAAAAATGTTTTGGACCCTAAAGCTGAATTTTTCAAAACATTACATCACAGAAACAAATCTATGTTTGGTTTTCTTGTAGAGCAAGTTGCCAACCAAAACTAAGCTGGAGTTTATTTAAATCAAATTTACAGCTACTACTTGGCTAATTCCCATATGAGTTTAAAAAAAAAAAAAACCTGGGTCTTGACAAAGTGTGAGCCAACAAGTCATGAGAGCCATTCCACTATATACAAATAGCACATTGGGTAGCTTAAAAAGCTCCCTGGTTAGCCTAAGCAGTACTCCAGTTAGCCTGAGTATAGTTGGCTGAGGTAGCTTGAGGTTATGCTTATTATTGGAGTTAGGTATTTCTGGCTTGTATTGCACTTATGTGTCATGAAACATGCAAGCCATGCAAGCCATTCCAGTTAGCCTACATAAGATTCCGGTTAGCCTACATGTACATAGTACACTGTGACCAGTTAGCCAAATGGTACATCATGTTGCTTGCAGTTAGCTTTGTATTGGGATTAGGGTTTTCTGGCTTGCTTAAGTTTAAGGCCTCACGAATTTTCATATTTGCTACTTTAAAATGCTACTGAAGGTCATTCAACAACTGAAAATACAGGCATTAAAAATGTCAAACAGATTTTTTTATAAAGTAGACAAATGTGTGGTCAAAAAGCAGACCTTAAATGCCTCAGGTAATGAATGTGTGTAGAGAGAAGGATGGGAATTGCTAGAATTGACTGTCACATAACTATGTGCAAAACTAAGAGATCAACAACTACCTGAACTTGTTATAATCCATAGTTTAATTCAACAGTAATCCAGAATATCCTCAGTTCTGAATACTGTAAATCCTGTCAAAACATTAGGCATTCTATTAGTCCCAAAAATTACCTGTAGACCACAAAATGCAAAAGAAACGTAAATCCATGTTTACCAATACAATAAAACATCATGGGAAGAACAAATTTTAAGTTAAGAAATGGTCTCATTTATTAAACATGCCCAATGAGGCATTCCAAAATGTGAGTAGCACTAGTGTTTACATAATTGAAGTCTAGATTAGCTACCAGGTTGACTGAAAGTAGTCTCTAGTCTAACTTAAAAAAAGAGATCACACTGAGCTGAAATGTTTCTTCCAATTTCAACGGTATCACATCAAAGGTGTTACAGTAATTTCAAATTTCCCTGACGTAATTTTTCTTTGCGGCCTGAAATGGCCACTTGGTCAATATTTTGAGGAACATTTCCTCACGTATAAACAATGAAAGGATGCGATTCTTATTAATTTGATGTACAGCAGCTTAAAATTCAGATGACAAACATAAATAACAGTTACATGCCTCGACGAAATGACTGCCATTTAATATTATCGCCTCGTTCTCACTATCTATTTTTTTCGCCGAGCTCGGCTTTAATTCCAGTAACCTAAGTTGATAAACATGATAAACGTCGAAGACATAACCTTTAACCAGTCTAAAAAAATCATTGTACAATGAGAAAAGCTTACCTCAGGTCCCTGTAAGTTTCTGTTAACCACGTTTTCGCAGGTTTCTACTCATTCCATATTCTTCTTTATCGGGAATACAAATAAAGGAGGTATACCCTACGTTTGGGGACTCGTTTTGATCGCGTCAAGAAGGAAAAACACCGAAAAAAACTGTCCTCTATATCTCAAATTCACTCCATTAGATTCCCTTTTCTAGTCGCCATTAGTCGCCATTTTGAAAATGCTCTTGTCATGAGCCCGCAATACGGACCACGGGGAATCCGCTAGGGAGACCCACAGTAGGGGGGAGGGGAGGGGCAGCTACTTAACATCTCCCCAGTCCCACTCCTTTCGTCTGAAAGAAATTAAATCCATCCTCGCGAAAGGCAATTAAAATAAGAAAAAACTGACAACGCCATCATAAAGAGCATGCACTCCTGCCTTTGGCAAAATTTTCTTTTATTCCTACCGCAAATGGTTGCTGAGTAGGAAGCCAACAAACTTTTTAATTGTATTTTTTACTGCCGTACGTTTCTAGGAAAAAGTAATAATGGCCATTTTTAAAAACATTATTTAAAAATCTACAACTTCGCTTAAAAAAATCCTAAGAGGGAGATCCCAGTAAAGTTTTCAAGCGAATTTAAAAATGCAGTCCGTTCTGGTCACGTGACCGATGACGTCATAACAATAAAAGTGATAAAAATGTACTTAACATATAAATATCTACCAACATGTAATTTGTTGTTTCCTCACATTTAGTGCAACGTCAGATATGCACTTGTACCCAGATTCCCACTTTTAGAAAATTGTACATAGCTCCCTTAATATTTATATTTTGTTCGGTACCCGGGCAGTCTGAAATGCCTCACACCAATGTGCTTCAAACTGCAATGACTGCTTTTTCAGTAACAAAATATCTTCGTCACAGTTAGCAAAAACGAACTTCAGAGCAATGTCACGTGAATAATGACGTCATCGCCCTACGTCTTATACAAGAAGTGGTTATTGTTAAGAGTTATTTCTATACGACGTTGTACTCCTGCTGGCTTCAAACCAACCAAGTTATTTGGCATTGACGATTTTTCAGTTGCAAAGGATTTTGGGAAGGTTTTTATTATAATTATATATTGTTTTTATAATTATTATTATTATTACAAGTTAAACCGGTAAAAACAATATATAATTATATATCCCATTGAAAACAGGTAAATGTGAAAATAGTTTAGTGTGTATCAATCAGATCAATCCGCAGCTTACTTTCATAAGCAAATGCCTACATTGCGTGGTTCCAGAAAATATCCATACCCACCCCAAGGATGGTCATTGGAAATTCTGAGGGGGATGGGGTCTCAAAAACACAAATTTTTAAAAGAAAGTATGAAGCTACACTGGAAATCCCAGGGGGTGGGAGGGTCCAAACCAAAGAACCATCCTCAGGGGAGGTATGGATATTTTTTTGGCATCACACCTTGTGGAACAAAGCCTGTGCTGCAAAAAAACTTGACCCATTAACTTAACCTGGATTAAAATTTATGGTCTGCGATAATAATTAATGATGTTAATTCTCTGTTATTTCGTTATTGTTACATGTTTTTATTGAAACAAAATTTTTTGTCATGAACCCAATAATGGAACCATTTTGGGTTCTGGGAATTTATATCATATAAATAGCTATAAATATCACTGAAGTATATTCGGGTTTAAACTGGCAACATGTGGGAGTCAATCATGTGGCAATTTTATTACATTGACACAAGGTGTATTTTTGAGTTCATTTTGAACCTTGCAAAGTCTTCAAGTCACCTGTAAATAGAACAAAACTAACAAAACTATTTATTTTGATGAAATTGCAATTTTCCAGGATGCAGACTGTATATTAAAATTACATGACCTTTTCAGTGTGTGAAAAAAGAACTGGCTGCTTTTATGTTGGGCTAGTGGATCCAATAATTTTTTCCACTTGCTAGATAGCCAAATGACATTTATGGATTTTTATTTTTTGTTGTAGTTGTTTCAAAAGAAACATGGGACTTTGGGTAAGGTTATAATGGTTTCACCTTGCCCAGTCTACCTGGGTCAGGCAAGGAAGAAATCAATTTTCTTTGCACCCCTCCTTTCATTAATTATTGCAGAAGAATGTCAGATTATTTTAATAATGTTTAAAAATGTTTTGGACCCTAAAGCTGAATTTTTCAAAACATTACATCACAGAAACAAATCTATGTTTGGTTTTCTTGTAGAGCAAGTTGCCAACCAAAACTAAGCTGGAGTTTATTTAAATCAAATTTACAGCTACTACTTGGCTAATTCCCATATGAGTTTAAAAAAAAAAAAAAACCTGGGTCTTGACAAAGTGTGAGCCAACAAGTCATGAGAGCCATTCCACTATATACAAATAGCACATTGGGTAGCTTAAAAAGCTCCCTGGTTAGCCTAAGCAGTACTCCAGTTAGCCTGAGTATAGTTGGCTGAGGTAGCTTGAGGTTATGCTTATTATTGGAGTTAGGTATTTCTGGCTTGTATTGCACTTATGTGTCATGAAACATGCAAGCCATGCAAGCCATTCCAGTTAGCCTACATAAGATTCCGGTTAGCCTACATGTACAAAGTACACTGTGACCAGTTAGCCAAATGGTACATCATGTTGCTTGCAGTTAGCTTTGTATTGGGATTAGGGTTTTCTGGCTTGCTTAAGTTTAAGGCCTCACGAATTTTCATATTTGCTACTTCAAAATGCTACTGAAGGTCATTCAACAACTGAAAATACAGGCATTAAAAATGTCAAACAGATTTTTTTATAAAGTAGACAAATGTGTGGTCAAAAAGCAGACCTTAAATGCCTCAGGTAATGAATGTGTGTAGAGAGAAGGATGGGAATTGCTAGAATTGACTGTCACATAACT
Organism: Meandrina meandrites; assembly: GCA_963693305.1. Taxonomy (NCBI): domain Eukaryota; kingdom Metazoa; phylum Cnidaria; class Anthozoa; order Scleractinia; family Meandrinidae; genus Meandrina; species Meandrina meandrites. The sequence continues at coordinate 16,204,373 of OY855913.1, forward strand.
ATGTGCAAAACTAAGAGATCAACAACTACCTGAACTTGTTATAATCCATAGTTTAATTCAACAGTAATCCAGAATATCCTCAGTTCTGAATACTGTAAATCCTGTCAAAACATTAGGCATTCTATTAGTCCCAAAAATTACCTGTAGACCACAAAATGCAAAAGAAACGTAAATCCATTTTTACCAATACAATAAAACATCATGGGAAGAACAAATTTTAAGTTAAGAAATGGTCTCATTTATTAAACATGCCCAATGAGGCATTCCAAAATGTGAGTAGCACTAGTGTTTACATAATTGAAGTCTAGATTAGCTACCAGGTTGACTGAAAGTAGTCTCTAGTCTAACTTAAAAAAAGAGATCACACTGAGCTGAAATGTTTCTTCCAATTTCAACGGTATCACATCAAAGGTGTTACAGTAATTTCAAATTTCCCTGACGTAATTTTTCTTTGCGGCCTGAAATGGCCACTTGGTCAATATTTTGAGGAACATTTCCTCACGTATAAACAATGAAAGGATGCGATTCTTATTAATTTGATGTACAGCAGCTTAAAATTCAGATGACAAACATAAATAACAGTTACATGCCTCGACGAAATGACTGCCATTTAATATTATCGCCTCGTTCTCACTATCTATTTTTTTCGCCGAGCTCGGCTTTAATTCCAGTAACCTAAGTTGATAAACATGATAAACGTCGAAGACATAACCTTTAACCAGTCTAAAAAAATCATTGTACAATGAGAAAAGCTTACCTCAGGTCCCTGTAAGTTTCTGTTAACCACGTTTTCGCAGGTTTCTACTCATTCCATATTCTTCTTTATCGGGAATACAAATAAAGGAGGTATACCCTACGTTTGGGGACTCGTTTTGATCGCGTCAAGAAGGAAAAACACCGAAAAAAACTGTCCTCTATATCTCAAATTCACTCCATTAGATTCCCTTTTCTAGTCGCCATTAGTCGCCATTTTGAAAATGCTCTTGTCATGAGCCCGCAATACGGACCACGGGGAATCCGCTAGGGAGACCCACAGTAGGGGGGAGGGGAGGGGCAGCTACTTAACATCTCCCCAGTCCCACTCCTTTCGTCTGAAAGAAATTAAATCCATCCTCGCGAAAGGCAATTAAAATAAGAAAAAACTGACAACGCCATCATAAAGAGCATGCACTCCTGCCTTTGGCAAAATTTTCTTTTATTCCTACCGCAAATGGTTGCTGAGTAGGAAGCCAACAAACTTTTTAATTGTATTTTTTACTGCCGTACGTTTCTAGGAAAAAGTAATAATGGCCATTTTTAAAAACATTATTTAAAAATCTACAACTTCGCTTAAAAAAATCCTAAGAGGGAGATCCCAGTAAAGTTTTCAAGCGAATTTAAAAATGCAGTCCGTTCTGGTCACGTGACCGATGACGTCATAACAATAAAAGTGATAAAAATGTACTTAACATATAAATATCTACCAACATGTAATTTGTTGTTTCCTCACATTTAGTGCAACGTCAGATATGCACTTGTACCCAGACTCCCACTTTTAGAAAATTGTACATAGCTCCCTTAATATTTATATTTTGTTCGGTACCCGGGCAGTCTGAAATGCCTCACACCAATGTGCTTCAAACTGCAATGACTGCTTTTTCAGTAACAAAATATCTTCGTCACAGTTAGCAAAAACGAACTTCAGAGCAATGTCACGTGAATAATGACGTCATCGCCCTACGTCTTATACAAGAAGTGGTTATTGTTAAGAGTTATTTCTATACGACGTTGTACTCCTGCTGGCTTCAAACCAACCAAGTTATTTGGCATTGACGATTTTTCAGTTGCAAAGGATTTTGGGAAGGTTTTTATTATAATTATATATTGTTTTTATAATTATTATTATTATTATTATTATTATTATTATTATTATTACTATTATTATTATTATTATTATTATTATTATTATTATTATTATTATTATTATTATTATTATTATTATTATTTAAGATTCGCACAGCTATTGATAGTATTGAAGCTGGTTTCGTCATTGGTTCCGGGCAACAACAAGTTGCGTAGGGAAGCCAAGAAACACCCCATGATTGCTTTTTCTCTTCTTTCTACATCTCCAGCACCTTTCTGAGAATTCTTGCCGACCCCAACAATGCACATCTCTGGATCAGTCCAACAGGAATGCCCACCTCAATGGCTCTCAGATTGTCATTCAATCTCAGTGGTATTGATCCCAATGCTCCCACTACCACTGGAATAACCTTTGTCCTCACACCCCACATTTTTCGAACTTCTCTTGCTAGATCTTGATACTTTTCAACTTTTTCATCTCCCTTCTCTCTCACCCCATTATCCTTGTTCTCTCTTACCCCATTATTATTATTCTTATTACGATTATTATTCTTATTCTTATTCTTATTATTATTATTATTATTTATTTATTTATTTTTTGGGGGGTTCGGTAATTACCAAAGAAGCAAAAAAATTAATGCACAGCAATCCAACGGTAAAGCTGCACAAGGTTAAGGTGAAAAGCATGCAAACAAGACAAAATAAAATCGAGCCTTGACAAATTGCCCACCCCTCCCCCCAATCGAACCTTGAAAAATAAATAAATAAAATGATCCATCCCTAATAAGCAATATTTGTCTTGCATGCTAGGCAGCATCTACTAAGCCAGGCAACTATCTTAAACCCTCCATCTAGAGTTTGTTCTGTTAAAACCCAGATTTGACGGAGTGTGAAGGAACTGCGGAAATGTGTTGATTATAACGAGTCGCTATACCGGTGCTCTGTTCCAACATAATTTAGATTTAGTAATAAACTTTTAACGAACGATAACTAAAAGTTATTTCACTATGTATTATCATTCTTATCAAATCTTTACCAACCCTTAGGGATTTTCATAACATTGAAGTCAAAGTCCCATTCATGGAATGAAAGGTAATCCACAACATAATGGTCATAAAACGAGTGAAGAAGGGTGTCATAGCCGTGCATGACGTAACGCACGGGTTTGTAGGGCTTCTCCTTTGTCACGTAAAGAATGTAGGTATTGTTTTTCTTGTACACAGTTGCCGTGCGTCTTAACTTGTAAACAGGCATTCCACTGTGGATTTCGTCGCCGTCATACTGAAATAGATGAGGATTTGAATGGAAATTAATTTTTCCTACGACCATTTCTGCTGAAATGAAGACGTTTAGAACTATCTTCTACAATTCGTAAAGCAAAATATTGTTAAATTTAGTGCATTGCTGTAGTACCAGCGATGGTGTGGCTACATTGACGAGCTCTTTTGTTCCGTTGAAGTGACAATTTTGTTTTCTTTTTCTATACTCTCTTTCATGTATTTCAAGCTAGGATGTTTTTAAGTCCTGATGGGATACATTATGTTTAGACCTAGGTTTCTTTGCACTTATTTTTATTCTGGTATTTTTTTTCTGCTTCATGATTACAGTGTTTCCTTCTCAGTTCTAGTTTATTGGACGCGGGAAGACTGGTGCAAAATGGTACATCTGAGAAGGCTTCCGTGAGGACTCGCATGAAAAAAAATCGCACTTGCTGGAATGAGGGTGAGTAAATATAAACTTAGGTTAATACTTTCTTATCGAGCAGAAGCAAGTTAAAATGAATCTATTTAGTAGTCATGAATAGTGATTACGGATTTGTGTAGGAAACTGAAGACAAGACAAACACGCGACCTGCTCACCAGGGCTCTTTTCCTGATAAACTGGGCGCAAAAGCGGCACCAAACCTCTAAGATTACGTTAAGTTTGGTCATATAACTGAACGTTTTAGCACGTGTTACCTGGAATCCTTTCAAGTTCTTAGGGATAACACTCTGTCCCCTCTCTGGGGACCATCGAAATCCGGGCCTGTACCAGCAGCTCCGAGTGTTCTTATCGAGGTCGTCTCCTTTGCTCCAGTGAGCGGGCACCAACTTTATGAGAGCCCCATAAGGCATAAGGTCCCCTCTCTGGTACGTCTTGTCCATTCCTTTGGATATGGATTAATAATGATGACGAGGATGATGATGATGGTGATTATAGCCGATAATTCAGCGAGTATTTACAAATAATGACTATAATTTTACCCTAGAGTTACGTCTGTTAGGAAGGCGTCGTTGTAACATCAGGTCTGTTCAAGAGAGTATGGTCTGTTGCGGTATTCTACATGGCATTGAGAAGTGTGGAACAAGTAAAGATCGACAATGCTTTTGTAACCCCATCAGTGGGCGAGTAATCGCTAGTTCACAAGTTTGTGACAACATTATGTACTTCCATACATAGAGAAGTGTCGAACTAAGTAAAGAATGACAAGGGCTTGATGGCTTCGAAGATGGGCTATATCAGTCTTAGTTTGAGCCGGCCAGTTTGACTCGTTTTAATTGAGACATCAAACCGACAGTAGACAATTCACTTGATGTCTCCATAACAAGTTAAATGTCAATACTTAAGTACAAATAAAATCATTTTAAATAGAAAGACAATATGTTACCTGTTCACGCCGTGATGTGAAATAAAATAATTGACTTACCATAGTAATAATCAATGCGACTCATTTTATGTCGTCCGCCGAACCACGCTTCAAACGGCTCAATTATTCCATCATAAGGCAAAGATATGATTCCCTGCGCGTGGTAAAACTCAGGAAATTTGATCTTTTCTGGGGTGAATTCTTCAGGATCATCGTCTTGTAGGAGAGTTGCGTTCTCAAAAGTTATCACCGGCTCATGGTCTCCCGAGATGTCTGCTCCTGTTTGGTTTTGTTCAGGGTCAAAATTGCTTTTCAACTGATCGATTTTCTCAAAGAAGTAGTGCTGCCCTTTGCAACGATGGTTCAAAATGAGTGCAATGAATGTGATCCAGATAACTGCTCCAGGAATGAAAAAACCTTTATGCATCGTGTATGATAAGAGGTTTTTCAATCTAATGCAGTATTAAGAGAAGCGGTAATGCCATCTTATATAGCGCTTCGTAAACCGCCTGGGAGTTTAGTTTTTCTCGTTTTTCATTCAGACCTTAAGAAAGGCCCGGAATTATGAGCAGTTTTAATAACCTGCCGGTAGTAGCTACTGGTACCAGTAACAATAACAAAGGAAAAACAGGCGAGGTCACTTTAGGGTATCCGTACATGAAGGAAACCGTATCGTTGAACGGGAACTATATAAATTAGTTCTTTAATAAATGTTTTATAGTTTAAAATAGGTTTGGACAAGGAATTTCAGTCGATTTCTTTAATGTCGCAGTTAGTAGCTTCTCTTTTTGATTTCTGTTAAGGAGTCGAGCAGATAACTAAACTAAACGGCATCGGCGATTGGATGATCTGGAGTTGTAGTTTAGTCATCCAAAATGCCTGAGAAGCTCTGAGAGAATGGAATTGGAGGCATGCAATCTTCAATTCAAAATCAATTTACCTGTCCAAACTAGTGTGAACTTTGGATAAAGGCGCTACGTGAAACGACTGCGCCAATTATTATAATTTGTTTGTATTTGATGTCGTTACGGCTCAGATAGTTTCAATTGGCTTGTGTAGAGCTTGCTTTTAGAGGTTGCTTTTGTGTTTAACAGTTATGTTCAACACTCTTTCGGCCTAACGCACTGTATTCAGTTCAGTTTGCACAGTCAATCTTCTAGACAAAGAATCCCAACCAGCCATAGAACCAATCGTCTTCTCTATAGAAAGAGGCCACTACTCCACCCGTCGATTTTCCCAAAAACAGACGGAAGAAAAAACAGACCTGCGCTTCCCTTCAGAAGTTTGCGATGCTCTACGAAAGAAAACTTTACACACTCAAATATACAAACTCTGGAATCCTATAATTTCTCTGACGCTGTCGTAAAATGAAGCTTTGTCTACATTAATTTTTTTTTTCCGGGATGCTGTTGATGATGTCAGTTTGCTCCGACGAAGGACTAACGCTCGAAACGTCAACTTTACAAAATTTGCTAAGGCAGTTTATTTACCTTTGTCAACTGATCATCAACTGAGCTGTTCAAAACGCTTACAGTCGAACCCCTATTAAGCGGCCACCCATTAAGCGGCCAATTACTGAAGTCCCGAAACTATTGCAAGTATAATACTGTAAACAAAACCCTTTTTAAGCGGCCACCTCTATTAAGCGACCGCGGCCACCTTTCTGCCGTCCCGATGGGCGTTCTTCTATTGTTTTTACCCCTATTTCAGCGGCAAGTAACAATGTAACATACGATGTTTGGATTTATTTTCAACAAGCTCGGACAGTGATGGCTGACAAAATCATTCAAACACAGGTTTATTGGCGTCTTCATGGGGTTCCGTTATTCGCTTTTACATTATTTTGCACTGAAATAACATAACTTTTTTTAAATGGCCTTGTGCTAAGTTCTGACGAACCCCTTTTAAGCGACCAACCTCTATTAAGCGGCCAGTAGCCATTTCGCCGATGGTGGTCACTTAATAGGGGTCCTACTCACGGTATTGATAACTTTGATCTACTCGATTGGGAACTAATTTATTTATAGAATGTTATTTATAGATTTGCCACACTTTCAGTATAACGTGAAACATCTTTTTTTCAAGTCACTTCGTGGGTTAGAATAAAAGCACTTTCGATCCGTTTGACAGATAAAAGCAATATTTTCTCGGTCATTGTTGATAAAAGATGGAATAAACGGTTAGGTACTAGGTAAACAGAGCTCATTTTGTGCACGCTTTTTCTGAGAATACAATGGAGGGGGAACAGAGCGAAGTTAAACACATTCATTGCGCTAATGATGACATATTCCATGCGAAAATTTAAACTTAGATATTTTTATTTTATGGGCAAAAAATGGTTTGGATTAAGGGCAATATTAGTACTAAGGTATAGCGAAAAATAAAATTTAAATGAAATCCGTTATGATAACGCGCGGGATAATTGTAAATCACCAACTTGATTTATAAGTGCCACCTCCCTTTTTAAGGGGTAAACAAATTGATGCCGTATAACGCTCAAACTTGTATTAAATCATTTGCTAGCATTAAATGGATTGGCCTCCCGATTCTGGTATTTACGCCCACAACTTGCAAGTAAATCAATTGTCAGTTTCTTATCTTATTTTCTCTTATTTTCAGTTTAGTGGTGTCACAATAGCCAGTGGGTGCTAAATGAACCTTAAGCTTTTTTTAAATTCTCGACTCCATTTTAACAGAGGCAGACGTTTTTGTATTATAACGGAACCCCGCCTATAACGCCAGATACTGACAACATTACGGCCTCTATATTTTATTCGCGACCCGAGGAAAAGTTCAGTTAGTGATTTCTTTATTTCATAACTCTCTTCGTATGACCACCCCTTTAATACGACCAGATTTTGGTGGGCCGTTGCTGGTCGGATTAACGGTTCCACGGTATTCCATTGTATTCGCTTCGGTCCATTCTTAACACAGAACATTAAGTTCACTCTGCAACTGGTGCCCGCTATGTCCCATGCCCATATATGGAATGTTTTGGCAGTATGTGTTCAGTCACTACACCGTTGTTGCTCAATGATGTAATACACTGTGCGGATCACGTATAAACATGCTCGTTTCTCTTTCAAACGGGCTTGAAATGACTCAGGTTCATTCCCATACCACGCTCGAGCGGTATTACGGAAATACCGCATGACACGATGGATGGAGCGTGAAATCGGTACTTTAAATACTCGACTTGTAAGTGGGTGGTGGTCTCGTAAGAGTCGAACGTTCGACCTGTCGCTTTGGTAAATTGTGAGGGAAGTCCCGGTCTGTGATATGCCGTATGGAAGAGCGATTTGTGTTTGTTTTATGCTCCTCGGACACTGGATACATGTTGGAAGTACACCTGTCAAGGAGGGCGGTAGAAAACCAGAACAAGATAACAAACCCGGCGGAGATCTGAGAAGTTTGCATTTTCCCACTGAATACCATGCAACCGGTGTCCTCTCGCTTCCCACAAGCAACATCAGCGAGCCGTTTGAAGTTTGGCACAGTCAAACGTATGACAAGAGTAGAATTGATTATTATCACGGTAAGAAGATCGAACATGCTCATATCACACCCCTGAGTCACTAGTGTTCAAGAACTATAATTATTTTTAGATCTCTTCCTCTAAAATTCAGTGTTTTCCGTTAAGTTGTATCTGTTTTGTGTTTTGAGTAGAAAAGGCGTCGGTACCAGCAGAATTTGCAAAAACATTAAAAGAGTAAGTGTTGTTTACCAGTAATTATAGGTGTTTGATTATTAACTGAAAGATACAACAGAGAAATCACCTTCTTCACATGAAGTATTTTCTGGAGATAAAAATAGAAAACAACTTCAAAGCAACGTTCGTTTCGCAAGGTTGCGTGAAAATTGACAGTGCAATGACATCTTTTTACTGTTAGAGTTGTCTTTTTCCAAACTACAGACGTGGAAGCTTGTGCAATAAGATGTTTCCTAAGTTAAGGTCTAGTTTAAGCCGCGACAACGTTTGATTAGGCTGTTGTAGTTTAAATATGATCTTTCTCGCTTCATTTCTTTTTCTGGCGAATGCCTTGATTAACCATGGTTGACCTTGGGGCGTTCAGGGCGTTAAGGGGCGTTTTCTTTTCTGGAATTCCACAGTTGGATCTACCCAACAACGATTCATTGGGTTGCTGTGTTGTTTTAGATCAGCAGCCCCTCACTTTAAGAATATAGCAATCAAATTGCATTTTGTAAAAGGTAAATTGCTTCCTTTTTGGAATCCAATTTTTTTTTGCGTTCAAAAGCCACGTTGAAATAATTATATTCAAAGACAAGATTATGAGCTCGAAATATCTATGAGGTGAAAGTTGATGAGACCGCAGGCCGAATCAATTATAGAGCGAGTAATCTAACTGTTTTAGTAGAATTAAACGATTTTCAATTATTTCCGCATTATAGGGTATAATTAATCTTCATATACATTCCGAGCTCGACGGAATAGTATACTTATACGGCTGATATGATAGTATACGAGTAGCTCAACCAATCAGATTGTCGCATTTGCATTAGTATACTTGTAGTATACTAAACATATTTAGTGTTTTAATGTTTCTTCAAACTAAGAGAGCTTCGTTTGATTTGCATTTGAAAAGATTCCTTACATTAGCCTCAATTGCAAGCTAGCTCCAGTCGAATACCGAGAATACAAATATGGTCTATTTAACAATTAGACCCGTAGCCCGCAAGGGCTATGGGTCAATAGCCCACGAGGCGAAGCTGAATGGGCTATTGACTCGTGGCCCTTGAGGGCAAAGGGTCTAATTGTTTTAGTATCACCCAACTAGTCGGACAGAAAAAGCAATAATAAAGTTAGCAAATGCAAGTTGACGAAAGATTTATTTGGGAATAAAACGAAAGAAAGCGTCACGAATTTCGCTACTCGATGACTATTACTTATAGTCCTCTAGTAGCATAGCCAATCAAAATGCAGGATTTGCATTAGTCCACTGGTTGGGTGATACTAATAGTTGATATCGAACAAGGAATGGTTAAAAGGATCTGACTTCCATACTTTAGTTTGGGGTTTTGTTAAATGCGTTTTTTAGTGAGTAAATTTGGACCGGGTAAAGTGATTTGGGAGGAGAGGGAGAGAAGGATTGTTGGCTACACTCATGCTAATTTTCTTTAATCTCCGGTGCTGATATTAGGTGAAGTGAAAACCTTTCAAAGAGGGGATTTGGGAAGACATGGAATGTTCTTCAAAATCATTCCAAAGTTCTCTTACAAGCGACACAAAAATCATCGCCATTTTACGGGATGCTGGAAGAGGTATGGGTCCAAGACTCGTAAGGCTAAGGCCCAGTCCATTCTACCGTGTAACGCGGCCTGGCCGTTTAAGTCTCGTCTGGAAGATTTTAAGGTAAACAATTTATTTGACTGCTGGTCCAGTAGCTCAAAACACGTCACGTAGTGTGTGACAGGTCACGGACACGCATAAAATTTAATTTGCAAAGTATATAAGACTGTAAAGATACAGCCAAATCAAGAGAGGATGAACGGTACCGTTCATATTGACCTGCTGTAATTTTTAAAGGGTCAAAAAACTTGTCAGCCTCGCAGGTCCAAGCTAAGGGAGCGAGACTAAGTAAAGCGAATAGTAAAATGGCGTAAAGAAATTGCCGAGGCTTATGTCGTTTCGTCCCGACTACCCGCCCTTGGGACCCCGTGAACGAGATTTATAAACTAGTCAATTCTTTTAAGTGTTGTTTATCATAAAGCCTGATCCGTTTCTAGCTTATTTTTTTATCACGTTATTTTCCATTGCATGCCGTTTTATTTAATCGAATAGCATTCATTTGATAATCTTTATTTGAGTTTCTGTAGCATTAAGCGACTAGGAGTATTGCTTGTCCACCACAGGTTGTCTCAGCCTAGTCCTTGGGCGTTCTCTCTTGTTTCGGTGACCGCGAAAAACCTGGGACTCTTGGTGACGTCATCGCTCACGATGGAGCCCAGACTCCCTTTAGCCGAGAAAGCTTAGGAACTAAGCTGCGGTTATCTCTAGCATTTTATCATGAGGTTATCCCGACAATTCACGGTACTCATTTATACTCCTGGGTGGATACAGGGTGAGTAAGTTGTCATAACCAAAAACACAACCCAGGAAACCGCCGCGGCAAGGCTCAAGAGTCTGGTACGACTGCTGAGCAGACTGGTGTCATGCATTCAGTTGCGTCCTCTTTCAACCCAGGCGTATAAATGGGTACCGGAGAGTCAAACACTTTTATCATGAGCCTCTGGCTCCGGAGACTTGGGCAACCACTCCCCGTGCTTTTGACGTAAAATAAATTACCTTACCTTACCTTACTTTACCTTACAAAAATGCCCGTAGGAGTGGGGAGATTGATTATGGTGCTAGCTACCTCCTAGTACATAAGCTACAGCAGTGTGTGCCACTCTGACTCGAGAGCGGACTACACTTTAACGGACAATTACTTATTTACAAAAAGGGTTTCAAGCCGATCTGTCACGTGTTCTTGACTAAATTCCCTGTGACTTCTGTTTACCAGTGGCATTTTCTCTGCACTGCTGGAATTATCTTCGTAGAATTTAACATTCATAGTCGAACCTTCAAAAGCCTCCCTCCCCCCCCCCCCCCCCCCCTTAGGTCTGGATTCGCCACTGTTTACCCTCATCATAGCGAGTACGACAATTATTTTGTGGCTTTCTTTTCAGTATGAAGGTGATGCCACAATCAATGGCGTTCAATGCACCAAATGGAGCTACAACGTGACCGTGTTTGAACGAAACAACTCGTACGTGTTTTACGCCACCAAGACAAACCCACCGAAACCTGTGTACTTTGAAATGAACGGATATGATACCCTGTTGGTTTCTTACTACGACAAGTACGTTATTCGCTATCACAGCTTTGAGGAGTGGGATTATGACCCGGATAACGATCCTGATGTTTTCGAGATTCCTCATCGTAAGTAAAACATTCTCTGTTGGGGCAGAAAGTGACATGGAAGTATTCTAAAACTTTCCTTGATTGAGCATGGGTCCGTATTTTGTGATGACTCCTTACGAAGTTAAAACTTGTTTTCTTTGGAAGCAATGTTGTTTTACTCCTGTTAACAGTGCTGTTAATCACCAACATTTCAAAGCAAAAGCCATTTGGCGTCCTTAGACCTCTTAAAGTTTAAGTATGGTAGTCACTTATCTGAGGACGTCATCATCTAACTCGAAACGAATTTTTAAACGAGCCGAGAATGGGAAACTGAAACTAAGAGCAAAACGTCAATTGTTATTTGATTTACCACAAAGAAATTATTCGTGTCCGGAATGAAATAAATTTGTATTTTATTAAGAAGTAAAATATGCCATGTGAGTTGTTTTACTAAATACCCTTTAGCTAAAACTCGTATTCAACTAATTCAGATTCATATAGAGGACAAGCGAACGATAACATAAATTATTCATCATCATTTCGGCGGCCATTTAAAATTTTCTGATCATGGAAGACAACCGACCATAATTATAGCAGGTTATCAAGTTTTATACCTCTGCCAAGGTTAAAAATTTATGCACATTATGCGGGAGCCATGCCTTTATTTTGTGTAATACACGTTTCAATCTGCAATCACTGTGTCGATAAAACGGATTCCGCCTCTCCTGTTTCGAATTTAACTAGTATTCAACGCAATGCAATTGACCATATTGCCTTTTATGTCAGTACATCATGACAAATGGTGCTGGAACATCGACAAGAGGTCACAAGGTAGCGATGGCACCTCAATCTCCCTGAATCCTATGGGAGAGTTCGCCATGCTCCAACACGAGGAGGACCCTGTAGATGAAGACTTCCACGCGTTCCGTAAGAAACACAAGAGGGAATACAAGGACAAAATGGAACACCAAAAGAGAAAACACATTTTCAGACATAATTTAAGGTTTGTAAAATAATTAATAATACGGCACTGGGGGGCAATACAGTCCTGTCTGATACCTTTTTCACACCAACGATTTTAAAATCACATCTAAATTTAACGTTAGTGTCTCATCAACCGAGAAATGCTATGAAAATAGGTTGGTCATTCGTGATATTCATTTCATTAGCATCAACAGTGACTGTGTTATAGATTCAAAACAGTACACCTTCTTGACGAGCGATCGGGGAAAGATTTGTTTCGAAACCTAAATGTTCTTCCTCAAAAGCAAAGTTAGTTTTCATCTGCAACAGATGTTGCGTGCGCTTGCGTTGCGAACAGCGAAACATTTTTGAAACTTTGAAATTCAGAAGTGTATCCGTAATGTTCATAGCCTCGTTTGTTTGTTTTTGTTAGATATATTCGCTCCATGAACATGAAAGGCAACGCCTTCCATTTAAGCGTCAATCACTTCGCCGACATGACAGATGAAGAGTTTGAAAGCCACAAAGGTCTCATGCCTGGAGACGGGGGCTACGGGTCACATGACTTCGATGACGATGACGTCGATCAAGGAACTGGTTATGACAGAGATTATGACAGCTATAGCGAAAAGCGGGAAAAAATAAAAAGAAAGAGTAGATATGGCCATGTACCTGATGAATTAGACTGGAGAAAATACGGTAGGAATTTCCTAATGGAACCATTTTCTACTCTTATCAAACCCGTTCGAATGTTTATAAAAATAGGCTGAGAACATTGGGATTTCTTTCAAATGACCATGTATTCAAATGAGAGCTGTTGAACAGCTTTTCTACGTGGTACTGTTTATTATGCTGTACAATGTGGTTCTAACTTTTCAGTCTCTGGATGAAACCTTAGTGTTTGACTAATCAAATGAGAGCTATTGGGCAGTATTTTCATGTGACATGAAACATAATTATTTAATAAACTGTTATCATCCCTCAGGTGCTGTACTTCCTCCGAAAGGCCAAGGAACGTGTGGCTCTTGTTGGGCTTTCGCTGCCGCTGGAGCAGTGGAAGGCGCGAATTTTATTCAGGTGTGTGGTGATCGATCTTTTTAAATTGAGTATCATAAATTTAACTGCATAACTATCATCTATTAATATTTTTTAGCATGAAAGCTAAGACAGTTCAATAAATAATTATTTAGGTTTTGCAATCTTTATTAGCTGAAATTGTAGTTGTTAACAGGCAGTCATCACAACTTTCTGTTGATACTTCCTTCAAACTTTCACGAATTATGATTCATTATATAAATCATGTTCACGGCAATATATTGTGGTTCACGATGGAGTGAAAAATTAATGCTCATACATTTCACATTTCACACCAAAGACATCATATCGCTACTCACGAAAATACTCTTTAGTACCCTCCTCGCGTGAATCTTACTTTTTTGCCAGTTGCATGCTAATACTTCTGTTCGGCTTAGTTACAAATCATAGAATTTTGTTCTAACATAACTAACTGAAAGTGTTCCTTGTTTCTTGTTAGACTGGTAAACTAATTGACGCATCCGAGCAACAGCTCCTGGACTGCACATGGGCCACCCCGGGTGTCAAGCATGGCAATAATGGATGCCTAGGGGGCTGGACGTGGAAAGCGTTTGCTTGGATCAAAAAGTTTGGTATTGCCACAGCTGAGAGCTACGGACCGTACAGGGGACAGGTAAGTTTTGTTTGCGACTCTCAGGGGTAGTGGTGGCAGTTATGGCTTTGCGTTTTGCAAAGGTTGGGATTACTACGAAGAATTAAGTTTTTTCTTCCAAGAGATATCAGAGAACGTTTGGTTAAATCAACTATAATACCTCTGTTAGACTATGCGGATGTCACATGGGGAGACAAAGCTAATTTGACTCTTATGAAGAAAGTCCAAGTTCTGCAAAATTTAGCTGCCAAATTCGTACTCGATATGCCAAGGCATTCATCTGCTACTGAGGCGCTCCATCAGCTTGGCTGGGATAATTTAATGGAAAGAAGAAGACTTCATAGATTAATATTGTTTTTTAAGGCCTTGAATGGCTTGATTGACTGGGATTTTAATCTTTATAGCTTTAAAGACATTCATAATTATAATACTCGTGGAAGAAATGACATTTGTAGACCCAAGTCATGTCGCTCCTGGGGCCAGAACCGATTTATTAATCAAGCTGCTCACGAATGGAACATTTTACCCGACAAAGCAAAAAGCACTTTTGACATTTTAACTTTTAAAAGACTTATTAGAAGTATTTAATAAGCTTTTTAAATTTCTTATACTCATTTTTTAAATTTAACTTTTTACATCCTCTATTTTTCACTTTCACTTTTAAATCATTTTATCGTATTTGTTACTTATTTTAAGCAGGGCCCCACTGAAAACCACCTTTTTGTGATGTGGGCTCCCTGTTAAAATATCTTTATTATTATTGTTAGATTTGCCAATATCAATTTCTCCCAATTACCTTTGTAAATTGCCTTTGGCTAAGAGAGGATAAGCCTTAGACCCTGTCCATGATAAAAGACGGCTCTGTTTTTACAATCACGAATTTTCTTCTTGTTTTCTACGGAAATCATGCATATTACTAACGAAAGGGTATTGAAAAATGTGCGACCTTTTGAGTGAAATTTGAATGTTCTTGTGGCAAAATTTATCGTTATTGCTAAAAGATGTTTTTCCTCAATAGACAGAAATATACATTTACGTACTTAAACATACTCGTTTATGCTACGATATTAAACTCTTTCAAATACCATAAAGTGCCGGTTATAAGCCTCCTTGCTTTTAATCCCTTACGAGTGACCAGCACATTTCGGTACTCAAGTTAATACTGAAAAAATAAGTTTGTTATGTTCTTTGCTTATTTTATGCTGAATTCATTGCAATAGCTGAGATGCGTTTCGTGCTTTACGTTCATTTCAGGAAGGTTATTGCAAGACTGAAGGATTGAAAATGGGCGCAAGGATTCACAGTTATAGAAGAGTCAAACGCTACAACAAAGAAGCGGTGAAGAAAGCAATAGCTTATCACGGACCAGCGACCATCTCCATCAACGCCAACCCTAAAACATTAAAATTCTACAGTCATGGCGTTTTAGACGATATTACATGTAGTAAGTGAAATTCCTTTTTAGTAGGCCTCAAAAGGTTAGGGGGTGGGAAGAAACTTCCATTTGAATGTGACGAGGACGGTCGTCGGAAAATTTGACTTAAACCCCTAAAGGAGACCGATCTGGGCGTGGCTGAAGCTTTCTTTGACCTCTAAAAGAGACAATTTTTCATATCTAATCGGGTTAGCAGGGCTTGACACTAACTTTTTACACCACTTTCCACATTGGAAAGTAGATTTCAAATTTTACTTTCCAACTCAAAATTTTACTCTCCAAAATGGCGGACTTGATTGTGCCATACCACATCGTATCATATCCAGACCTCCGCAGGAGCTCTCTTGATCCTCCAATATGGGGAGAGAACGGTGCAAATTTGTTTTGTGCAAGACAGAAAATCATTGTCAGATGGTTATCGTTTTTGCTGATTTTTGTACACACTTTTTTTACTTAAGCCTTTTAAGCGTAAAATTTGCTTTGCAGCATAGCCCAACATTTACTTTCCAGTTCGGGTAAGTATTTTGGCTCATTTCCATTTTTTAACTTTCCAAGAGGTAAATTTACTTTCCAGTGGAAAGCAGGAAAGTGTTAGTGTCGAACCCTGGTTAGAGCGTCAGCACACTATGAAGCGCTTCTTTTTTTCAGTTGCAACACTTAACGAGGCCTTGAGGGGCAAAAATATTAGCAATGTGTCCTGAACTCCCTGAGTGAGACCAAAATCCATAATTTACACCCCTAAGCGAGACGACGGGTATACCAGTCCCTTTCATAAGGGAGAAGTTAGTTTCCCCCTGGGATTTAGAGAAAATTTTTTGCTGTTCCCCATATTTTAGTAGATCCGCCGATATAACAGTGCTGGTCTGCTTATGAGATGCGGGCATTGTCAAGCATGCCAAGCACTGAAACAGAAATGTTATCTTACTGTCCAAGGAATGATGGAGATAGTCATGGGGTAGCCTCTGAAACCTTAAATCATCTCCGATTTTCTTCTGCACGTTTTAACGCGCAGTGATTGGTTCCGTTTCAGATAATAAAACTGACCACGCCGTATTGCTGGTCGGATACGGTACCGAAAACGGAGTGCCTTACTGGTTAATAAAAAACTCCTGGTCTCATAACTGGGGAGATAACGGATTTATCAAAATCAGGCATGGACTATGCGGCGTGGAAAAGAGACCGTTTGTTGTACTCAACAAGGGACGAAAGCCGTTACCATGGCAACTTGAAGAAAAAGCAAACAAAGAAAAGGAGAGGCTACGAAAGGAAAAGTTACGTGAACAAATGAAAGCTGAATCAGCGAGGCACGAAGACACTAAAATTGTTCGCAAAGACGCAATAGAAGACCCTGATTTTAGGGACATAGAAGATGACGAATATTTGGACGATGTAGAGTTTTGGTGATAATTACACACAGCAGCTAGAGAGACCATTCCTACTGAGTAGATTACCTTCCATATTACACTTGTAAACGAGCGGAATTCGAACTTATATAAAACCATGAAGATATGCTACGATTAACATTAAAAAACTGCTGCAGCGAATTAGATTTACAACTGCATGCTGCATGTCGAGTGGATTATGACAATGCAAATGTACATAAAATCTAGTAAACAGTCCGTTAACTAAGCATGAAATTACTTTTGATACAAAAAACGTCTTCATTGTGCCAAGCTGTTGTTTTTGCTCTTCATGATCATCAAAACGAAATTAGCAACTGTAAATTACATCAAGTTTCAAATTCATTTTTTTGTTTATCATCTCTCAACTGTCACTGCACTATACTGCTATTTATACCATGCCATAGAAAATACAGCCAATCAGAAATATTGGAAAGCTGTTGTATATTAGACGGTATTAAACCCAACCTTCCCATCGTGCGCTGTGATTTTATTCCCGACGAAATTTAGTAAGCGTATTTTCTATGGCATGGTATAAAGTAGTTATTCAAGACTTTCTCGTGGTATACCATGGATATCCCACTTGCCCACTTGTATTTTCTTGGTACACACTCACCTGAAGGCATGTGTGTATACCGAGAAAATACAACCCCGTGTGATATTCCAAGATTCAACTCGAAAGCGTTGCATAACTATTATGTCTTCAATGTTGTTTTCATAGTTATATGGTTTGCTGTAGTTGTGTTATTTTATACTATACTATTATTATAGTATTGAATTGAATCAGTTTCGTTTTATTTGTTAACAAACATTAACACCACACGTGAATCGGTGAGGAGAGACACGTCAAACGCGAAGAGAAAGTCGGGAGGGGGCGGGAGGAGGGGAGTGACTTTGACGTTCGATCTCATGTTTTTACCCTTTCCTTTGTCAGTTACGCCTGATGAAAGGATATCCTAATTGTGCAAAGGTGAACACGCGTGATCACACCCTTTCTAACGCGCATCTTTCTAGCATCCTGGTAAATCCCCGTTTTCGCAGAGGTATTGAAACAATGGAAATTTCTCAATGAACTACACGGTAGTGACTAGCTCTTTTGGTAGGTGGACCTGTATTGTTTCAATATTTTAGATTTTCAGATGGGAATAATAGCCTATCATAAACGGGTGTCACTTTGACACATACACACAGTAGACACGAGATCACGGCCCTTATAATGCGCAGAAAATTTCCTGTCAAATCCCACTTGTTGCAGAGATATTACCTCTTGAATATTGAAACAATAGAAATTGCTGGATAAATGAGTTACACAGAATCGAAGCGTCTGTATTGTTTCAATATTTTAGATTTTGAGACGGGAATATTAGCCGATCTAAGACAGGTGTGTCTTTGAAACTTGCACACAATAAATACGTCTTAACAAGTCTTCCAACGTGCAGAGAATTTCGTGTCAAATGCCCCCTCCTCCTAGATATTACATCTTGAATACTGAAACAACACAGTGGCATCGAAACTGTTTTAGGAGGGGACCTCTTTTGTTTAAATATTTAAACTTTCAGTTGCGAATATTAGCTGATCTAAAACCGGTGTGACTTTGCCACTTACACACAATTAGACTATTCACAGTCCCCACTATTTCCGTGAAGTCGTAGAGGTCGATCGTCGAGTTCGAGGGGTCACCATCTTGGTTTCTTTAGAGATATTTTGTACTCTCCTCAGGTTTCGCTCGCATAAAGAAACAAAGATGGCGATCCCCTCGAACTCAACGATCGATCGACCTCTACGAATTCACGAAAAAATAGGGGACTACGAACAGACTAACACACAATAGACACGAGATGACAACCGTTATAACGCTCAGAAAGTTTCCTGGTAAATCTTCCTTTTTGTCTCGTGTCGTCATGACGTTGTCATGACGACACGAGAATATGCGAGGGGGAGAAGGTGCATTCCAAGGTGCATTCCATGCGCGTTTGCTTTGTGAGGCCGCGGAATTTTCCCGCCATGTCAATATTTTTCCCGCCATGTCAACATTTGCTTTGTGAGGCCGCCAGAATTTCATATCAAAGAACAGATAATGTTTCTTAACAAAGAGGTCGCAGCCCGCTGGTTTATCAAACTACAGGTTAGGAGTATTTATTGTAAAGGGCTTATTATGTGAAATACAGGCACGCTTTACTGTTCTTAAAATTGATTTCTTTTCTTTTACGTTTATTGCTGTAGTTAGTTCACAGTCTTGTGCGGTTCTTCTGATCGGTCTATCAAGCGCAAAAGTACAAATTCGAGCTAATTCGGTGCACTCGCACGATGATATAAAGCGTTGACGTTATCTGTAAATAAACGACACGCAATGCACGCAAAAGAGATGGCGTTTTTTATGAACTTCCAGCGAACGAGCAAATTCTTAGCTGTCCAACAGTGTGTTGAAAAGGGTTGAACAGAAAAACGAGACCCTAAAGAAGACTGTGATTGCTACGTGAGTATTGCACAACATTTGTTTTGAAAAGTGCGACCTATGGCACGGATAACAACGATCCAATAACAGAAAATAAACGATTAGATAAAGACAATTATTTTGATGCTAAATCTTTAAAAATGTCTTTTAAGCCAGCAAGTATGGCGTTTGTTTGTTCCATTTGCCTGCTCTGGGCGTCACGGAACATTTTCGTTCAAATCTTGCGTTGTCCTGTTCCATACTCTTTTCAAACATTTCAATAAAAGAACTCTGCCAGTCTGGAGTCGTACTTTCTCGCCTTTCTTTTCTCAGGCGGTTCTGATTCATGGAGAGAAACATTTACACTTTCGATTTGGGAAGCCTCGTTAACACTCGGCTCTGAGGTTAAGGTAGTGACTCATTTGATTGCCGTTTTAGATGGATCGATGTCCCACCACCGGCACCTCAACAAAGATGTCGAAATAGGGGAAGCCTTCTATAATTTTCTGAATTCCAGCTTCTCCAGATGTCATTCCATTGCGTGAATTACCGTTTATCATAGGATTGCGTGAAGTAGCGTTTATTAAAAGTATAAAGTAAGTAATTGCTTTCTTTGGGAGATATCATATAAACTTCATGTGCTACATTGTACTATTCTAACTATGAATAGTGTTGAAAACGGAATATGCTGTTTAATGCACTGTTAACTGGAATTTGCGCCGAATTTCAAGCAGCCCTTCGATAGTATTATGTCATCGCATTGCGTGCGCGTGAATTGCCGTTTGTCATAGGATTGCGTGAAGTTGCGGTTATTAAAAGAATACACTAAATAATTGTGTGATTTTTTTGGGAGATATGTAAACGTCATCTGCATTGTACTATTCTACCTATGAAGAGCTTTGAAAACGGAATGTGCTGTTTAATTCTTCTTTGTTGTTAGAACCATTGTTAATCAAAATTTGCGCCGAATTTCAAACAGGCCTACGAAAGGGAACAGCATTTTGTTATTATAGGATTGCGTGAAGTAGCGTTTATTAAAAGTATATTAAAAGTAAGTAATTGTTAGATTTTTTTGGGAGATATCATCTAACCTCATCTGCTACAATGTGCTATTCTAGCTATGAATAGTGTTAAAAACGGAATATGCTGTTTAATGCTTCTTTGTTGTTAGAACCATTGTTAACCAAAATTTGCGCCGAATTTCAAGCAGTCCTACGAAAGGGAACAGCATCTGGTATTCTACAATGAGATGTTTTAATACTAACGTTACAAAAATGCTTCCGATGTTTTTGGTAGATAGGGGACAGCATCTGCTCAGTTTTACAAAGAAACCTTTTAACACTATTCAGTTTTCTATACCCTATTGAACACCACTATATTGTTGGGCGTGTTTTAAAGCGAACGTTAATGCGATTTTGCCACTTTTGCAAGCTGCTCTGAGTCACAGCTTGCTGCCTATGATTGTGTAAATTGTATTTTATTTACTCGTACTATAGACCATTGTTTGATTATTAAGTGAGATATGGATTCATCTGCTTTTTTCTACGATTGTTACTTAAACTGGTCTTGAACGTGGAATATGCTGTTGAACGCTGCGTTGTTAATGGACGTATGGTAAACAAAAATGTCCGTAAATATTTTTAGCAGTATGGGGAAAATATATTTCAGGAGTAGCAAACATGAGCCGTGACACTTTAATCTAATGCTAGCCATTGTTTAATTTTTCATTTTAAGATAAGAAGGTCTTCTGCTACATGTTACATTTCTAGCTGTTCATGCTATTCAATGTCGAATACTTGTTTCAAAGCCGTTATGTTGTCAGTAACATTTTCAGCCATATTTTTTTGCATTTTTTCCAACCAGCCCAAGGAAAGAGAACAACATTATGTCATGTCAGGTACATTGAATCTGACATCCCTTTTGTTTATTTTGACGAGATTTTACGATTATACTACTCTTTAAATACTATTAAACGTTGTATACGCTGTTAAACGATGTTGAACGCTTCGCTGTAAACCGAAGTCGCTGTAGAGAAAAGTAAGTTTACTGCTTTGATATGATTTCTTTTTTCTGTTCTGAAATTCAAATAAACTTAACAATGAACTAATTTGTATTGCATTTTCGTTTTATAGAGATCAACACAGTTTGCGAACGCTGTTGCATTTTTGGTAAGTAAGTCTTTTCATGTTCAACATATCTTTTAGATTTCGTTGTGGAGATATTCACCAAAGTGCAGAAAAATTTAGAGTTAAATTTAGAGAATTTAAATACTAGATGCTTTTATGAATTAAAATGTCATCTTTTCCATGCGAACATACGCTAGCTATTGGGCAATCTGAACAGCGGACTTGCTGCTTCCGAAATGAAAAGAATCCTATTGAGTCGAAAATTTGTTGTTCGCCCATGGAGGCAAAAGATTCAACCATTGAGTTGAAAACTTATTTACCCGTTGAGGTAGAAGATTTGACCGTTGAGTCGAAAATTGATTCGCCCGTTGAGGCCAAAGATTCAACCGTTGAGTTGAAAATATATTTGCCCGTTGAGACAAAACAGTCGATCGTTAATTATCACTCAGATGAAAGAAACAAATCATTTCCTAAAGATAGAGTTAATGTACAGAGAAAACGATCATTGGAGTTGACAACGAAACGAAGGAAAGTAAGGGAAAGAGAACCCTCGAGAATCCTAATAAGAAAAGTGCTTTATGCTCTCCTAAAGAAACGTTTCAGAAAGAAAATTAGAGTTTTCATTGTGAGAAATGTCCCAAATTCATCCCGCTTGTATTACTTGTGTAAAAACTTCCGACGCTGGTGGTTGAAGATCGACAAAGTTACTTTTGATTGCAACTATATATTTTCTTCTTCCCTTGCAAAACCCAAACATTGTCAGAACAAAGAACCTTGGATGTATGAAATATGTGACAACAGACTGCA
This sequence comes from Meandrina meandrites, assembly GCA_963693305.1. Taxonomy (NCBI): domain Eukaryota; kingdom Metazoa; phylum Cnidaria; class Anthozoa; order Scleractinia; family Meandrinidae; genus Meandrina; species Meandrina meandrites. The sequence continues at coordinate 16,226,594 of OY855913.1, forward strand.
AGTCAAATCAACAAAAGACAGTTCTCAAGACATACAAAAATTGCAAAACCCAAACATTGTCAGAACAAAGAACCTTGGATGTATGAAATATGTGACAACAGACTGCAAGTCAAATCTACAAAAGACAGTTCTCAAGACATACAAAAAGAAAGTTTTCAGCCAAGCCAATTATTAAAGGGTGGCATGGATTTACTAACCGTTAACTTTTCAACCACAGATACGCTATTAAATTCATCAATAGTGCGATTAACAGAAAGATTAGCACTTATTGGTTTGAAACCCCTTGATGTAGGTGGTCAAGGAGATTGTTTCTTTAAATCTGTTTCTCACCAAATTCATGGAAATGCAAATCTACACTACCAAATTCGTATGGCAGGCATTCGCCATCTAACAGAGAATTCACAACATTATATCCAGAGTCTCACTAATGAAACATGGGAGAACTATATTCTTCGAATGTCCACTGCAGGTACATGGTGCGATAATCTGATTATACAAGCTGTAGCTAATGCACTTAACTGTGTTATATACATTGTACAATCATACATTCAATCAGCTCAGCCTATAACTATTACGCCACAATGTGAAGAAAGACAATATATTCGATATATAACTATTGGATACCTAACAGGACTGCATTACGTATCAACAATACACTTAAATGAAAGCACTAGTAACCTTCAAAACAAACAACACAAAAACAGGCTTTACACAGCCAAAAAGAGATCCTTTTCTAATACAGATCTTGATGAACAGCCTGGAAGTAAAAAGGCAAGAGAGTATGAAAGTAATTATTGCCTACTCGACAAGACAAATGAAAATGTACTTTATCGAGCAAAAACAAAGTTATTTCAGGCAGAAGCAAAGAAGACCAGATATGAATCAGGTCAACGAAGACCTACACAACAAATGCATTATCAAACTGAAGTAGATGATTCTACAACTCATACTAATGTAACACAATCTCAATATCTTTGACTTCAATATAAATGGCTATTTACATGAACAAACTTGGGCAAAATCTAATATTAAAAAATTCCATAAATCAATGGAATTCACTATATGGCAATGTACTGTTTGCGAAGAAACGTCGTATTTAAATACGCAACCAAAAAATGCAAGCAAATATTTGTGTTTAAGATGTTCCAGAGATAAACATTTTCCCAGAAAATTTTCTAAAGAAAATAATATGATTCCTGCAAAGGTGCCATCTCAATTACAGGAATTGACTCAGATAGAGGAAATGTTAATTTCTCGAGCATTGCCTATCATGAGAGTTTATATAAAACCAGGAGGTCAAAAAGGTCATTCAGGACATTGCATTAATTTGCCACAAGATGTTAAAGAATTAGCTTCTTCATTGCCGAGGTATCCAAAAGATTTACCTCTTATCGTTGTAAAAATGAAAGAGAAAGAGAACAGTATTAAAAGTGTTACTGTAAGAAAGGGAAAGGTACATGCAGCTCTGTTATGGCTTATAAGTAATAACCCACATTATTCAGATATGAAAATAAATTTGGAAGCTTTACAGTCTCTCCCGGAAAATGGTATGCCTTCAGATCTTCCCACAGTTGAAACGGAAAACGACAATTTTTCAGATCACGAAGAACAAAATTCTTTACAAACGTTACCTTTTTGTTATAATTCAGATGAGGATGTGGCTTTTAACCAAACGACTGAAAAAAGTAGTTTTCTGCCTCTTGGGCAACAACAGGAACAACAGATGGATGCGATAAGAAAAGAAATTCTGGGAGAAGAAAATTCCATAAATTGGCCTAATATCAGTAACCAACCATTAAACGAATATCAAACATCGCATTTAGCTAGCATGGCTTTTCCAACGTTATTTCCAGATGGAAAAGGTGATCCAACAAATCCTTCGTTGTTGAGAGATGTTCCTTTTCAAGAAAAAGTTAAGCACCTTATTCAATTTGCAGAAAATAGAAACGGGCAGTGGGTTTATAGATTCGCAAGTCATCCAAGATTTGCTTACTGGGCGCTTAACATGATTCAGAGAAAACGCGTTTTGCAACAAGGGGGAATATTTCTGAAACAAAATCCAGGTGAAGCTCATCTGACAATTGATGAATTACAACAAATGGCTACGAGTAATAATTCAGCTGCATTTATGTCTAAATTGTCGCGATATGTTGCGAATATACCTGGTACGAATGCATATTGGCAAAAAGTAAGAGAAGAACTTAAAGCTATTGTTACAAACAAAGGGCCTCCCACATTCTTTTTTACATTTTCATCAGCTGATATGCACTGGCCTGAATTACATGACTTGTTTGGTAAAATAGCTGAGAATACTTCTATTGAAGAAAGAAGGCAAAATGTAATAAACAACCCACACATTGTAGACTGGTTTTTCACCAAAAGACTAGAAAGTTTCATAAAACATCGGCACTAGACGCTCAATGGCACTGGTATAGATATGAATACCAACACAGAGGAAGCATCCATTGTCATGGTACTGCAAAACTTAGCAATGACCCAGGATTGTGTGAGTTAACTGAACTAGCTCTCAAAGGCTTCTTCGCTCAAAAGCATAAGAATGAAAATAACTGCACTGATACAATACAATTAGATGAAGATATTGAAAATGGAAAGGCAGCTGCAAACAAAGCTTGTCAATATGCAGATTGGCTATTATCGACAGTAAATCCAATACCACCAGAGCAAAATATCTGGGTAAGACCTTCAAGACACCCATGCCAAAACCGTCATAAAACTATTTCTGAACAACTAGAACGTGATTCAGACTATACAGATCTTTTAAATATGGTCCAACGTCATACAAAATGTAGTACAAATTATTGTCTACGGAAGAAAAGCAGTGAAACTGAATTAAAATGTAGATTTCATTTTCCATTTGATCATTGTCCACAAACAAATCTTGTATCTGAAGAAATACATCGTAAAGATAACGTCACCAAATACAGAGCAAAAATAGTTACAAAAAGAAATGATTCAAGGTTAAACAACCACCAACGTCTGCAACTACAAGGCTGGAGAGCAAACGGCGACATACAAATAGTTATTGATCACTATGCTTGCGTTGAATATCTGACAAAATATGCAGCAAAAGGAGAGTCAAGATCACCATTATTAAAACAAACATTTCAATCAGTGATTCAAAATTTAGCAACAGATACTGATACCCAGAAAGCAATGCGAAAAATAATCATGAAAACTCTTGGTGAAAGAGATTATGCGGCTCAAGAAACAATGCATCACTTGAAGTCACTAAAACTTCACAGCTCATCCTTTAATGTGATTCCAGTAAGTCTCAATGGCTCACGCAGAATACGTATAAATTCCAAATTTCAAGATCAGGATGGAATATGCACTGACAAGTCACTACTTGATGTGTACGCTAACAGGGAACATTATAATGATCAACCTGACATTTTAAGTCTGAATTTTGTCGAGTTCGCAACAAGATATAAAGTTGTAAATAAGAAACTGCAGAAACAAGCAGATAATATTATTCCTAGAATCTTTCCAACATATTCACCGAATCCTAAAGGAGCTAATTACCCCCTTTATTGTAAATATCAGCTTCTAAGATATAAGCCTTGGAAAACCACTCAAAGCGATGCCTGGAGTAACCAACAGGAAACTGAACAAATGTACATAAACTCTTGGCAAGAATTCCTGGAAACAGAATATGCAAAAACTCACGTACCAAACTGGATTGATCAACTTCAAAATGTTATTCAGAGTAATCAAGAAATACACAATGAACCACTTTTAAAAGAAGAAAATCAACTTGACGAATGGATGATATTATCAAATCTTTTTAAACCATTTGACAATGAGCAAACCTGTCAAACAGAATACGATTGGCATTTAGACAAATTGCAGTATTCGGAGCAACAAATAGGTGAAATGCCAGCATGGATTAATATTAAACGAAACCAATTTGAAAGTAGTGAACATGAAGACTATGCTGTTGTTGATGTAAACAGCTTCTCTGAAATGCAGAGACTTGCATATGATATAGTTTGCAGACACTTTAAAAATTCTTCAGAAAAAGAACCATCACTTTTAATTATAATTGGCGTGGCTGGAACTGGTAAAAGCTATCTAATTAATGGAATTCGCAGTCTTTTACAAAAAAAAATGTGCTGTAACAGCTACAACAGGAAAGGCCTCTTTTAATATTAGAGCAATAACGATACATTCACTGTTAAAACTTCCAATAGGCCCAAAGCGTCAAAATGATCTTACAGGAGAAAGTTTAAGTAGATTACAAAATAACCTTAGAAATATTGATTATATCCTCATCGATGAATTCTCTATGCTTGGTCAAACGACATTTGGATGGATAGACAGACGATGTAAACAAGCTACGGGTTTCCATGATAAAGTTCTTGGCGGAAAATCAATGATATTGATTGGTGACCCAGGCCAATTACCACCAGTTGGTGATAAGCCATTATACCACAGTAATCCATCAGGTGAAACTGAGAACAAGGTTACCAAACATATAGAATGTTTAATAAAGTTGTTAAACTTACTATCAATCAACGAGTACAGGGTGAATCACGTGAACAAAAAGAATTCAGAAATTTACTCTCGAGACTTCGAAAAGGTGAATCCAACTTAGAAGACTGGAATATGTTGCTGGAACGTTCACCAGAAAAAGTTACAAATTTGGCTGAATTTAAGAATGCCACTAGATTATTCTTCACAAATGAGGAAGTTGCAACCTATAATTATGAGAATCTGAAAAAACTGAGACAACCAGTAGCTTATATTGAAGCACACCATTCATCTTATTTGGCCAAAAAAATACCTCCTGAAGATATAAATGGTTTACAACCATCACTACTTCTCGCTAAAAATGCAAAAGTTATCTTGACTATGAATTTATTGGCATCCGTTGGCCTTTGTAATGGTGCATCAGGTACAGTTGTAGATATTATTTATCATCGTGATCTTCAACCACCAAGCTTACCTATTGCTGTAATAGTACAATTTGATGACTATAAAGGCCCATCACTAATTGATAGTAAACCCAATTGTGTTTCAATTTGTCCTATTACTGCAACCTTGCAATTATCTGATGGTTTCCATGAAAGACAGCAATTACCCCTTAAACTTGCATGGTCTCTAACAATACATAAAAGCCAAGGCCTTACGCTTTCAAAAGCTTTTATAAACATTGGAAAGTCCGAAAAAATTCCTGGTATTTCGTATGTTGCAATTAGCAGAGTGAAGTCACTGTCATCATGTGTAATTGAACCAATGACATTCGAAAGATTAACTGCTTTAAAGTCGTCACAAAATTTACAATATAGACTTCAAGAGGAAGCAAGATTGGATTCCCTTGCACAACAAACACTATCTAACTCAGAAAATTATTAAGCACTTTTACATTTTACCTTCATAATACTAATAATATGATAACTTTCTTGTTATAGCTTAATGTATCAGTAAATCTGTCGTCTACGATCCCCGGCATTAAGATCTACTAACTTACTCAAAGAGATGGACACAGGTGAGGAGAATTTATTAATAAACTATCTCAATGTGTAACTTCCTTCGATTCTTTATATATTTTCTCCATGTTAATATATTTCTATTTCCTTTTAAACAATTTTGTTTATATAAAAATACTTTTCCATTTTAATTTCATATATTTTCTATACTTTTCTAAATTTTAGATTTAAAATACCTGTGCGATCACCCCAATCTCATAAAGTAGCGCGTTTCAAAACGAAAATATCAGTTCTTTGCATGGAATATTATTAAAGAAAATTAAAATATTTACCTTGAAAATATAATACACTATTTGTAATATTCCACAGTACTTCGCGTTAACAAAATATGTAAATATTTAAAATCAAGTCTCTTTAACTTTGATTATTTTTTTTCCAGATTTCGAAAAAGAAGCAGACATTCTACAAGGTAAGTTTCAATTTATAACTACTCTATTTAAAACATACATAAAAAAATCATCTTATTTATGTTTTTTATTGATAACTGACCTAATGAAAAAAATTCCCTACCACTTGTGGAATTTTCAAATACAAACAGACATTTCCTAAACTACTACAATCCTCAAATCCCTCAATTAATGCATGATACAAAACAAATCATCAAGTGATGCACGAACTTTCAAAAAAGATATAACATCCACAAATGTACTGTATACTTATCAAAGTAGATAACGAAATACCTTTTCAATAAAAGAAACTTGCATTATATATACCTTATCTAATTTTGCGTCTTCCTTAATTTCAGGTGGAGAACTATCGTGTTTTGTATATGCTGTAACACCTGCAGTGGAAAAGGCTGGCAAAGTCAAATACGTAACATGCCAATTACAAACATCAGACACAGAATTGATAAAGGCAATATCATTCTCCCCAGACAAATCAACATCACTCAGAGCTGCTATGGAAAATAAAAGTCCAATCAATAACTAAAGAAATTCGAATTCAATGAACATTTCAAGAACATTGTAATAAAGAACAATACAGCCATCATAAAACTCCAGGAACCACTGCCTTTCCAGCTTGCAGACATTTCTCAAACTACCATTTCAACAATCGAATCTCTACAAACAACAACACCGCAACAATTAGTTAATATAAAAGCCACTGTCAAAAATATTTCTGGCACAAAACATGTCAAAATGGAATCTGGCACTCTCAACACATCTTCTGCAACTCTAGTGGATCCAACTGGATCGATAACAGCAGTTTTCTGGGAAGAATGGGTTAACTGTGTGGAGCTGAACAAAACCTACACCTTCACCAATTTCAGGGTAAAGAGAAACAATTATACTTATGAAATTTACGTCAACACGGCAAAGGAAGGATTTAAACTAGAGCAGAGCCCTGATTTTGAAGAGAAATTAGCAGATGCTGAACCAACAGTATTAGATATGACTACCAAAGAAGCCAAAATAAATGTCATTGGAATAAAAACAATTTCCAGCTACTTCTCCTGCACGGCCTGTGGTAAAAAAGGTGATAAAAGTGGAAAATTACTTATATGTCAGGCATGCAAACTTACACAAAAACCAAAAAACAAAAACTGGTATGCCAAGTTGTTTGTGGAAAATGTAGCCACTAATGATAATTTCTACTTGATAATATTTCATCAAGAGCTGGTAAAATTGTTTCAAGTAATACAAAAGAACCTGCACAATGGCCTAACTGAAGATGACATCAAAGCAATACTCCTTGATGTACACGATCTGAACATAACATACAACATTGCAGATGGAAAACTCCTGCAAATTAACGTAAAGGAGTAAATTAAAAAAAGAAATTTGCAAAACAAAATTAAAGTTGTGTTACCTTCAGGATTTAGAACAGTATAATTAATTTGTCACTAAACAAGACCTACCAAACATATATATCTTATTCAGTTTTGCATTTTAATATCTTTTTCAAGTTTCACAATATTATATAGAACATTTATAGTGTTACATTTAGGTTACTTTTTTGAAGAGAACTTTCTCTTATTGACTAAGAGAATTATATAGAACTTGTCAAAGAAAAAGAAGTACTAAAAATATATATCATTTTAGATATGTAGTGGCAACATTCAAGTTAAGTCTCTATATAGAACATTTATAGTGTTATATTTAGGTTACTTTTTTGAAGAGAACTTTCTCACATTGGCTGAGAGAATTATATAGAACTTGTCAAAGAGAAAGTATTAAAAATATGTATCATTTTAGATTTCTAGCCTTAATACATCATAAAAGAAATGTAGTGGCAACATTCAAGTTGTCTCTTGAAAAAAAACTTTATCCTATTATAGACACAAAATAATAACTTGTAAAAGAACAATGCCAAGCAAAATATATATCACATTTAAATTATATATTTCTTGAAGACCTTTCTCACGTTAAAGATAAGCTATTATATTAGATTTCATGTACATTTTTCTACTATTATCAAAATGTATTGGTATGTTACATTAAAGTTAATATATCTTGAACGGCACTTTTCTCTAATTGAAGACAGAGAAAGACAAAGCGAGATGAAAAACGGGAAAATATTATTCATAACATTGCGTCAAAAAGGATATATTTAAAGGATACCTGACCATTCTTCGATTTCTTAGGGACGATTACCTTGTAAGAATGTTCCCTCAAACTACTGAACAATGATTTCAATTCATTATTAGACATATACAAAATCTCGTTACTTCGCGACCAAAAATAGAAATAGCATAATCAACAGAACCCCCCTCAATGCCCCCGGATGAAGCTACAATATTCCCTTTTGGGAACATCAATAAATAAAAATTTTACAATAACAACAGTTTAAAAAAATAACAAATTTTATGCTAACATAAAGTCAAATCCAGAACTCCAAGTGTAATCATCAATTCATATAACCAGCACTCACTTTCATTATGAAATTCCTAGTAGATTTTGATAATCGAGAAATGTTTATGAGCACACTGAGATAAAATCAGTCAGCTGCGTTAGTAAACGAAACGCTTTTTCCTTTCGCGTGACAGTCAGGACGTTTCTCAAATGTTTCTTTTTCCCCTCGCGTGACAAGAAATCCGCCATGGATCCTGAACGCGTGATCGCTTCGATTGTAGCTCTTCTTTTCCTGATTATTGCGCTTAGAAAAGTTCAGAGATTTTTTTCGAGTTGAGGATTGCGGTCGCGACGCGAGAATAGTTACCGAAAGGTTTTTCGTGACTGCATAAAATGTAGTTAACATGACAAGAGTTGACTGGAACAAATTACTTGATCTGTGTAGCAGTGTAGGGTTTCAAGTACGGAATAGCTTAGTGTCAAGTGTAGTGTGTCAAACTTATACAGTTGCGGTTACACATCGTCCTTTTACCGCACGTGGTAAATGGGCTCTTACTCACAAATCGTGTGTGACCAACATTTCCCAAGGTCAATTTATCGCGGTGTATTTTTGGGTGTATTTCCATGGATACATCAAAAAGAACAAAAGAATCGCCCATGCAAGTTACCGAGGTAAATAGGTAGGTTTTTCAAGTACCCCAAGATAAAATGACCGACCGCGAGGCAAACCTCAAAGATAAGCAAATAAAATAAACAGAGAAATTTGAAATTAAAATATGGTTTAGATTTCCGGAGGTCAACTTTGCGTATTCAAGGCAGCAAAAGCGTGGTCTTTCTTAGAATCATGGCTGGATGGCTTGCTGATTTGTAAGTATAAGCTACTTTTTTTGGAAATTTGTCGTTTAAATACAACACAAGTCATATGTATTACAAGTTATATGTATTTCGATTTAATCTCTAGGCCTAGAAACACCCAACAAGGAGATTTATAGAGATTTATAAAAACGGAGTCTTCGCGTTCTAATTCTTCGGTGTCTGAAACACTGACATAACAAAGCAATAGAGGACTGTCGAAACAGTATAAATAATAAAAGCGAGATGATGCTAGCAAGCACCCTCGAATTATCCATTTTCGCATTTCGCTCCGAAAACAGCATGAAAGATTAATGACCTTGGTAAAGTATTAAGTCTGTGACGGCAAACACCCCGGTAACGTATTCCCGCGGTGAGTTTACCTTGGGAATGCTATTTCGTTACAAACATTCCGGTATTTCCATTTTCAGCGTTTTCGTCGCAAGAAACATGTACTCTATCTTCTGACATTGTTCTTGGATCGTAGAAAGCGGGCAATAAATCACAAAAGAAATGGAAAACAGCGCAATTTAACGGCCGGCGCAAGAAGGTGGGGGACGAGTGCTTCGAGTAACGCTCAATTCCTCTTGCGTTCATTTGCGTCAAAAATCCCGGCATAGTCAATCGAACCCAATCGAACTCAATCGAACTCAATTCATGGATTGAGTTCGATTGAGTTCGGCAATCGAACTCACCGAAAAGAAAAAAATCAATCGAATCCAATCGAACGTTCGATTTTCGAACTTGTGATTTGTGTAAAACAGGCGTTGAAAATCCATAACCAGATCTTGGAAGCTCGAGTTACTTCAACCCGGAGTGTAGCGCAAGTGTTTTTCGTAAACGAAGAAATTCCGCAGAAATGGCTTCAGATGCGCTGTGGATTGTAACCTTCAAATGTGTAGTAAAAGGCTACCAGAAATGCCGCTTTGACGTCAAGGATGGCAAAGCTTTTAAGGTTTTAAAGAAAATAGGCGAGACAGGCCTAACAGGCCGTGCATTCCGAATAGCAAACGAGCACGGACAATTAGGTCACCTTCAACGTGTTCTGTTCTGTTTCGTTCTGTTCTCTTAAATGCCGTGGAAAATTTATAAAAGGGCTTTCTGTTATAAGAATAAATTGTAAAAACGCACAAGAAAAACCTGTTTTGATGGGCTTGCTTTGGGCTTGCTTTGTATAGGTTTACCAGAGCCAATCGAACGCAATCCATTTAATTGTGTTCGATTGAGTTCGGTTTCCGAACCCAATCGAACACAATCAGCTGGATTGAGTTCGATTGAGTTCGATTTTTTCGATTGAATTCGATTTGTTCGGAAATCGAACTCACTGAAAGTCTGGTGTTCGATTTCGTTCGATTGCCGAACTCAATCGAACTCAATCCACGGATTGAGTTCGATTTTCGAACGTTCGATTGACTATGCCGGGCAAAAATAGAGAGGACGTTCTTTTTTGGTAAAAAATCATAAATAATATTTTGTTCTGTCATTTTGTTTTCCCGCCTGTTTTGTAATTTTGTCTTCCCGCTTGTTTTGTCACTTTGTTTCGCGAGTGTTTTATCATTTCGTTTTCCCGCATGTTCGCCATTTTTATTTCTCACATATGAAAAAAAGAAGACTTAAAATTATCCCAGCAAAATTTTCCCCGGTCTCTGCTTTTTCCATCCCCGGAAATGGTAAATCTTCTAAAAACACCTTTCTTTTTAGAGGCGCGAAAGTTGCAAGCGTAGATAACATACAAGCTTTTTACAGCCTAGAGAAACATTTCCTGTTATAATAGCTTTTTGGTAAAGTATATTTTAGCCTCTTTTTGTAATAGCATTGTAATAAGGAGTACTATTTTTAATCTTAAATTTTAATGTGATGTAATTTTTAGATGTAGCGCACCTATAGATACCACAAGGCACCCTGTTTAAATAAAGCTTCATATACTTACTTTCGTAATGATTCAGTATACTCACCCGGTAATGAGCTAAAAGTGAGAAACAATACTGATAAGAAATAATACTGAACGATTGCTGTGACCGTTTTTGGGTGTCCTCAGTCACCAAACAGTTTCATTCTGATGTCGAATGCACGCTTGTCTGACTAGAGACAAGAGATGTAGTCTCCCAGTGAATGTTGTGTAACCCCTTTTGAATGGTAGCTGTCAGCAGTCTGTAAGTGTTCTTCACCAAACACTTTCATTCTAATATCATACGCGCGCTTCTTGGACTTCAGAGTGGTGATGTAGTTGCCCAGTGAATGTTGTGTAGCCCTTACTGAATGATAACTCTCAGCCATCTCTGAATGTTCTTCACCAAACAGTTTCAGACTGATATCAAGTACAAGCTTGGATTCGGATCCAGAGCAGAGATGTAGTCGCCCAGTGAATGATGTGTAACACCCCTACTGAATGGTAGCTGTCAGCTGTCTCTGAATATCAGAGACAGTATATCAATACCCTTCACCAAACAGTTTCCATCTGATATAAAGCGCTCGCTTCTTGGACTTAAGAGCGGACAATTTCACAGCACGAAAATGGAGATTTACGGAAAATTAAAGGTGGCTTAAATCTCCTTAAAGCTGGTCATCTCCTTAAACCTGACATTTACGCTACCGTGCGTAAACCTGGTGTAAATGTGGCTTAAATGTTTCAATATCTTTAAGCCAGCTTTAGACATGAGTGTAAAGCTGGTTTAAAGGTCAGCTTTAAAAAATGTAAAGGTCGCGTAAAGCTGATTAAATTCCAAATTTACGCCAGCTTTACTTCAGCTTTACACCGCAGTAAAGTTATGTTTTCATGCTGTGTTTGTAGTCGGCAAGTTAATGTTGTTTGTGTTACACCTACTGAATGGTAGCTGTAAGTGGTCGTTGGAAGTTTTTTTACCAAACAGTCTCAGTATGATATCACGTGAACACTTCTCATAGGCAAGAGCAGAGTTGTAGTCTCCTAGTGAATGTTGTGTAACCCTCACTTCATGGTTGTTGTTAGTCATGCTCACCAAACAGTTTTCCGTCTGATTTCAAGTGCACCCGTTTTGGACTCGAGAGCAGAGTTGTAGTCTCCAACTGAATGTTGTCTAACCCCCACTGAAAGATAGCTGTTCGCAGTCTCTGAATGGTTTTCACCAAACAGTTTCCGTCTGATATCAAGTGCATGATTGTTGGGCTCAAGAACAGAGATGTAGTCGCCCAGTGAATGTTATGTGTCCCCTACTTTATGGAAGCTGTCAGCAGTCTTTCGATGTTCTTCACCAAACAGCCTCAGTCTGATGTCGAGTACACGCTTCTCTGACTAAAAAGCTTCTGAGCAGTCCCCTCTCCTGTGTTGAATGACGGCGTGGTCTAAATAGATGTCTGGAAAAATCGAATAGCACATAGTCGCGAATAGTACGAATAGTCGCGAATAGTATGTGATAAGTCATCCATGTCCAATATACACGACCTGATACGAGTCGTAAGTCGTGAATGATGACAACTAGTAGCGAATAGTAGTTGAATAGTGGCGAATCAAAGTCAATATCTTACATCGATCTTACACTTAAGCATATACCACGGACAAAGAAAGGGGGCAGCTGTTTTTTCCTAATTTGGAATGCCCGTTCTTTGTAATCCTCTGCACCCTTAGCGAATTGCAACTGTCAGGTTGAGTTTAGACGAAACAAAACTACCTGGTAGAAACTAGCCTATGAACCTGAGAACTTTACAAAAACAAAAGAAACAAGACATCAATACATCAGAAAGAATTATAAAAGAACAGTCATTTTATAAAATTATACAACGAAAACAAACTTAGCACCAAAACGAGGCTATACCTTGTCAAATTACACAAAAATATTGAAAAGAGACACGAGACAGCCCAAAGGGCCTTTGATTACAGATTACCTCTTGAATATTTAAACAATAGAAATTGATTAATTATGCACTATAGCCAGACAGTAGCCTTTTGAGACAGACCTTCAAAATTTAAACAATATAGGTCCGCCTTCTGCAAAAAACAGCTGCGACATTATATAGCGCATTTAGCAATTTTCATTGTTGCAATATTTAATAGGTAATATTTCTGCGAAAAGAAGGATTTGTCAAGAAATTTTCTGTGCGTTAGAAGACGTGTGATCACGTGTGAAAATGTCAAGTTGGAACCGAAAATCTAAAATATTTAGATTTTCACCTCCAAAAACAGCTTCGACGCTACTATTGTTTCAGTAATCAAAAGGTAGTATCTCTTCGAATTGCTAGGAAATCCTTTGCGCGTTAGAAGACGTGTGGTCATGTAATTATTGTAAGTGGCAAAGTCGCAACTCTGTTAGATCGGCTAATAATCGCATCTGAAAATAGAAATGCCGAAACAACAGAGGCCCACCTCTCCAAATGGCTTGGACGCTACTGTGACGCTCATTCATTTTGTTTCAATATTCAAGGGGTAAATTAGGAAATTCTATACGCGTTAGAAAGGGTGAAGTGTTCATGGCAAAAATTTCGATTTACTTGGGCGTAGAGCCCTGGGAAAATGGCGATCTAATGCGCCAACTACCCCATCCCCCTGGCCAACGGTTTGGTTGCTCTGCTCTGATCGACCGGGTCACGTGTGTAGTAAACGTCACGCCTATTTTAGATCGGCTAATATTTGCTCCTGAAAATAGTGAAAACAATAGCTGTCCACGTCCGAGAATAGTGTCTCTACTAGTATCGTCGCTGATTGGCCAGCCAAGAATACACCAGTCTCGTAATCGTGCTACTTTACTTCTCTTCACATTTAATTCTGTTGTCAATATAGCTGCAGTAACAACTAAATACAACAACCAGGAGTTACGTCACGGATTTTGTATTTCGTCATCCATGAACCGTCTCAACCTTCCCTAATTTTAGCTATCTTTGTTCCTTTTTCGTTTATTACAGTGGTTTCTACCTCACGGCCACCCCGTTAACACAGCCACCATGTTATTACTGTCAATTTATTTTGCCCCGAACAAACGCACAGTCAGCGATTTTATTGAAAGAACCCGTTTAATACATCCACCCTGTCAATGCGCCAGATTCTTGTGACCCGTTGGTGACCGGATCAACGGGGTTCCGCGATACATCTGTGATACTTCGCCATCTGCCTAAACTATTCGACATTTGCTTCAATTTGAAAATAATTCTGTACATCATCGATCAATAAATAAAATGCCATAACTCCTCTGAAGCTAGTGTTTACTTGACAGTTGGTCCGTCTGGTTCAAAATGTTGTTCACCAATTTTACAAGAAAATCCAGAAATTCCGGTTGGAGTGTAAAAGGAACCCGCCTTTTTGGTCAATTCCACTGGTAAATGTCCGGGAGGAATGGAACTTGTGAAAAAATTGTCCCGTTTTCCTGGTTTTTAACGTTCCAAATGAAAATCCGTGTTTCGTTTACTGTTTTGCATGTTTTGATCCTGTTCCAGGCCTTTCGGCTTTTACGGACATGTCAAATGGAACACATTAGCTCCGAATTGCCATTCCCAACCGAAATTTCTGGAATATATTTTTAATGGTAAAACAACCACATTCATCGATTGTATTTTACACATTGTATTATTGAATTCGCTATCCCAGCCGACATTTGAGTTAACTCATTCATGAAAATTTACAATTGATTTAGGGTGAGAATAACTCTACAACTACCACAAGTGGAAACTAAAATGCAGCCTGCATGAAAGATCAGAGGAAAACTTTGAGCGGTTTGAATACGATCGAACCCGTGCTTAATAATACATACACTTCATTATTACTTATCATTTATATCTGTCCTTATCTCGAGGGGGGGGGGGGGGGAGGGAGGGGGGAGGGAGGGAGGTACTCAGGATTTCAAGTGACGTGGTTGGTCGAATGGAAGCAAAAATCAAGACCCAAAAAAATTCCTCGGGCTTCCAACAAAACCCTGAAAACTCCCTGGACCAAAAATTAACCCCAAAAAGTCCCCTTGCCGAATTTCTGACGCTTAAAATGTTAAACATTAAAAACATCGGAAATCGAATGTTTGTTTATTCATCACGTCATCTGAATTTATCTTTCTTTCATCTGGTAGTCATTTTAACAACAATAGAGACACCCAAGAACACTTCCTCTGTGCTTTATTCGCAGACTTACACAGCGAAGGTCAGTAATACCTAAACAATCCCTACTTAAATCAAGCTACCCAAAAAAATACTTGCCAAATTTTCATACCCCCCAAGAAACCGGAATCGACAATTTCAAGCCCAAAAAAATCCTTCAATCATCCTCGTCACTTGAAATCCTGAGTACCCCCGCCCCCTCCCGGGGTCCTTATTAGGCTCGATTACCAGCCGCCGTTCGCAAGGAACAATATGGCCGGACTCGAGAGAGCGACGGAAATCGAGCCTGTCCTTATATACGATAAAAGTTAAATAAATTAAAAATTGGATTACCGTTAAAAATTGAAGTTACAATAAAACCTTTTTACAAAGCGTTCATTACTGACCTCTAATTCATTGAGTTAAGATGACGAAGAGTACAAATTAAGCCAAGAAAAAAGTTATCGAACCTAGCTAAAAGTTTGGCTATAAATTGACGGGGTTAGAAACTCAACAGTAAAACAAGGAATTTAATTAAAACAAATCATTCAGTTTTTAACTGAATATAAATTCAAAATAATAGTGATTTTAAAAAACCCCGCACTTACTGTACACATAAGATTCCATCAAACCTCACTGTAATTATTTGGCATGACCATTAACATAAACAGACTGTCGAAGTATCTTCTCCTTTTTCAATAAATAAATACATTATATACAATCACACGGCGGCGAGCCACGTAAAATTTCTCTTTGACAAAGCGGCCTTCAAATGACTTTCGAAACACCGTTAACTTTCAAACTGACAATAACAGTGATACCGGCGATAACTAAAGGCCAGTTTACATAAGGCAATTTTTCTTGCATTGCCAATTGCCAAAAATGTTCACGTTTTTGCAACCTGCAATGCAACAAAATGTTGCGCTGCAAATTGCGAGGAAAGTAGAACTAGCCTCTACTTTTCGCAACGTTGCGAGACAAATTGCTGTCTGTGACGTGTCAAGCGCAACTTGCAACGCAATCTTATCAAAATGAGCCAATCAGAGCGCGTTCTCTGCTTGCGGGAGATTTCAAGATGATAATTCCTAGTGGACGCGTTGCAAGTTGCGAACAAATATTGCAAACGGGTGACACCCCTCTGCAACTTGCAATGTTTTTCAGTCGTCATCGTTGCGTTGCAAGTTGCAAATTTGCCTCGTGTGACATGGCCTTATGCTATCGAGTTCCTGATTCACTGATAGCCTTTTGCCTACCAGTAAGAAGTCTACAGTTTTATGGGCGAGAGTCACAGAAGAACCGCTTTGAATAGGAATAATTTTGAATTAATGATAAATATAGTCTAAAATGTACAGAAACAGCTGGCATTAACATTGCCAGATAAATTCCAATATTTACAACCATTCTTACTATAATTTCATTCATACTGCCTTGTTATATTATGGAAAATTAAAGAGATTGTTACAGCGGGCTACCTAGCCTGCGTGAAGCAAAGGAAGTAGGAGACGGGCTACCTACTTCAATAACTAAACAACTTCCGACTTAAATGACAACGAAATATTTCTTGAATCCAGGGTCAAAAACGAACCTAGTCAGACTTAACATTTGGAGACAGTTGTCACATAAACTTGACTTTCAGCAGCCTGTAAAAAATAGAGTTGCAATGCTGCAACTCATTTGCATTAACGGACTACCACAGGTATCCCACACAAAAACTCAAGTTTATATCTTGACTGCTGAGTTGTTACCTTTTTCAGATTGTGCATCAGATAATCAACGAAAACGACGGAGTATTCTTACTGCAGGAAGAACCACCTTTTTATCGAGAATTTTGAAGCTGCTTTTAAAAATCTCTGCGGTTTAAGGTAAAATCCAGTAGCCCCATTTACCCTACGTGTGAACGCGATTTAAGTGAACTGCGGTTCATAGAAATTGTTAGCACAGCTAAGGTCCTTCTAGTCGTGGGCTCAGGGTCTCCTGCAATATTCATTTTAGCCACAAACAAGACTCTTTACATGCAAATGGTGGACCAAACAATTACACCCGACAACACTTTACTGTTACAGTAAGCTTGTTCCAGGCTCTCTCACTGCGAGGAAAGATCGAAAAAGAAATAAACAAGCATGCTTTTTTTTTTCTTCGCTCTCCACAAACAAGCTACATATTAAATCAAAGATCGAAACACAAAACACATAAGACCAAAATCAACAACGAAACCTTAAACCTTGTCAGTGGTAAACAAATTATACCAGTATTTTTAAGCAGAAGCATCTGCCGCATTTCCCTCGTCCGCTACATCTCTCTCCGTCTGCTCATGCTCATCTTGCTCGCCTGCTGCCTCGCTGGCTTCCTCTTTCTTTTCACCCTGATCTTCTTGCTTGCCCGTGTCCTTCTCCTCCTGGTTATCACTCGCTGGTTTTTCCTCAGCGACTTCGTTTCCATCGTCACCCTGTTTGGTGTCTTCATCCTTTTGATCTTGGTCCTCTTTGCTTGACTCATCTGAAGACGGGTTCATGGCATCCAGTGCGGTTCTGTTATGTTTCGTCATTCTCGACCATTTCGACAGATTCGTCCTTAGTAGTATAAAAGAACAAGAAGGCGATAAGTAAAAAGTAATGGCAGAAGAACTGAGGTAAAATCTGTCCCAATCCTGAAGATCAAAGCAGCCTGGCTTACCGGCCTATGGAGAGGGTTAAATTCCATGACTTTCCAGGCCTGGAAAATGAAATTCTAAAACTGATTCCATGACTTTCCAGGTTTTTCGTAACCTGTCCGAACCCTGTAGACTATAAGCGTAGGCTCCGTCCTGAAGGGGACATTTTTCAAGTTGGGGATATATGAAAGAGTTAGGATTTAACAAGTTGAAGTACAGAAAAAGAAAGGGAAAACTGTCCTTTTCAAAGTATCTCGAACAGACGCACCCAATGGCTGGATCATCTATTACTACCTTGAAGTTATTATTGTTAGCGGCTACTAGTTTTAGCGAGCAAGATTTAGCGACTGTTTAAGTTAGCGGTTTTCTGAAAATTTAAAAAAAAATGCGATATCGGGTAAACCACTTTTTCTGTTGCAAAGATTTATTTTCCAAGCCATTTACATCATGAGTGAAAGACGACCACATCCAAAACATTTTCCCTTTTCAATGTCCTTTTCAATGTTCAAGTCGACTCCTTTGGAATGAGGGGGCGGGGGGTACTCAAATTTAACGCGTATTAAATTTGACCGGGACAAATTTTAGCGAATACTAAATTTAGCGATTTTCGCCCAACTTGCTAAAATGAGTAGCGGCTAATAATTACCTTAAGGGAAGTATTTTAAGGGGTTAAAAGAGATGCAGTCTGCATAGGGGTTCCTGTAAAAAATGGTATATAAAAGGGTAAAGATTTGGGTCACGGGGTGGAGCCTCCCAGTAAAACATTTTGTTGAGTACTACCGTACCCCCCCCTGCCCCCACCACCCCCCCCCCCAAGGCTCAGCATTGCTACCCCCCCATCCCCCCCTACATTGTAGGCTACCCATCCAACCAGCATTTTCGTCAGGCTGCCCTGAGGTAAGTATATGCACGGCGAGGATTACGTTTCTTGTCCAAGAACACAACACGATGACCACAGCCAGGGCTCAAAATAGGACTGCTGGGTCTACAGTACAACACACCAACCGTAAGATAACTTTGTTTTTCATTCTGAGAATAATCGGACGAGAAATACCGTTTTGGAATTAGCCAGCCGCGTAACGTAACGCCAAGTTAAAATTACGAGGACGGTCAAGACACACATGCAACACTTACTCGGATCCTTCGATAAGCGGCTTTGTATCAGGAATACACTTCTGTAAGAGCTTATAGCAAGGCAAACAGATTCCAACCAGAAATCCAACCTACCGACAAAATTACAAAGTCAGCGCACGGCTTTAGAAATATTATTTTAGTAACAGTCAAATTTGAATTTGATTTGTATATTCACGTGTGGTGCTGACTGAACGACTGACTAATGGCACCACACTGGAAATAGCAAAAAAAAAACCGTAATTATTCCATTTAGCGTCTGTGTCTGTTTTAAATCAACTTAGGAAGGTCAAGACCGTGTGGTTATGGTGCTCATTATAATAAGGGTACTTATTACAAAGACCACCCCTAAAAGAGGGTGTTTATTTAACTGATGGGGCGCTTATGAAGAGGAGGAGGTAAAATCATTACAGTACATGTAGTAAAATGTTCCTAATATTTCTCAGCGAATTTGAAGATCAGGTGTCCCATCAGACTTGACTAACTACAATGGCATGCACGTTGATGAAACTAATATCAACCCATACCTGGTGTGCAGGGAGCTCATGGGCGGTGTTACGGTCCTTCATTGCAATGGGCGTTTTGCCCTGGGCCTTTTCCAGATCACCCTAACGACACCAACAAAACGTACCAGATTCAGAACTCTTATTTGACACAACATGAAAAAATATATTGCCTGTCGTTACTACAGAGATCCTGGTAACTTCTGTGATTAGTTTTTACGTGGGCACGGAAAATTGTAACCGATCAACAACGAATCAGACACTACACAGATCGTCTCTGAACTAGCCTCCTTCGCAGACGTTCTTTTGGCTCGTCACGCAAAAGAACGTCTGCGTAGCTAGGAGGCTATCTCTGAACTGCTTCGTCGTCAGTTTTCGGTTTTTTGTATTTGCTGTGTTACTGAAATTGTTGCTTCACTGTTTTAAGTGGTTATTTTTATATTTTACTTATTTTGGTGGCCATTCTCTTATGTCTTAATTTGACTAAATCTGCGACAGAGTTCCTTTAAAAGTGCAGTGTTTGTATGTGGCTAGGATCATGGCAAGTGCCTGCTTGGAGAGGGTGGCCATAACTGCATGGTTAACTTATTATGTTAGTATTTCGTTTTGGGGAAAGAGCAACACTAGAAGTCACAAGCTTCAGACAACAAATATCAGTGCCATTGATTTGGGGAACATAGTCACTTTTCGTGTCACTGTGTTCATACGACACTCACCTCCGCATAGAATTCTTGGTATATAACTTTCACAATCTCTAACTGGATTTCCCAGGGCTTTGTACAGGCAGACAAGTCACACGCAGTCATACAGATAGCTCGTAACAGCTTTCTACAAGGAGAAAATTAATTCAACATTATACCGGGAACACCCTGAAAATGTGAAAAGACTATTGTTGACACTATGATAAAATTGAGAAGGAGAAAACTTTCTATGCTTCTGTTAACTTTTCTGCAGCTTTCAGACCCAACCTAATACCTAAAGCAAGAGGTATACCGCGAAAACAGACATCTACACGAATCTTCATTTGCACAATATTCTCAAAATGGAAATTCTCGGGTCAAACCACAGAAATGGCGGTACAAAAAGTTCAAAACTCAAGTGGAACCACGAGCCGTTAGGCGAGTGGTTTCACTGCAAAGTTTTGGACATTTGATGGCTCCATTTACATGCTCTATATTAAAGAATGTAGAACATGGAAAAATGTGGTCGATTTGTTTTAAACAATACTGAAAATTTACCAGCAAATTAGATGGAAAATCAGCGCGATGTCGTGCGCGCCTGTGACACCTCGTCAGATCACATCCTCTTCAAGTCGCAAATGACAGAGAATTTTCGGCCCAAATGTTCCAGTTGACATTACACAACTTGTGGGAATTTGGTTTTGGAAAAGTGGCGACAATTTCTCAAGTTTTCCAAACATTTGCCTTACGTTGCGTTACAGGCTATGTCATGTTCATGGTCTATACTCTAATCGAACACAGCTCTCGACCAATGAACGCGCGAAAATCTTCTCAGTTATTTTTTAAACGTCTTTCAAACAGGCGAAGATTTTTTTGTGTGCTGCTTTTGTGCCCATTTTATTTATAGCACCTAATTTATGATATCTATTTTTTTCCCTACCAGTTCATGCTTGTAACTTGTTTCAATTTTTTTAAACTCTTTTTATATAACTATTTCAACTACTAGACATTAGTTTTTTTAACTCTATTTTTATAACTATTTTAAACTAATTTACCATCTTTATTATTTACTACAAACTTGATGATTTCGACATTGCTGATCCTAGCAGTATGCAGGACGCGTGTCACATATCAACCTAGTAAATGGCCAAGCTCACAACGAGTCTCTTGTAGCTCAGTTGGTTAGAGCGCCCAACCGGTATCTGGGAGGCCATGGGTTCGATTCCCGTCAGGGACTCAGAATTTTTCTTTGTCCCATGCTCGTGTCATTGTTGAAAAAGATCATCTTCATTATTTTAAACTATTAGACATTTTATATTTTTAGAAATTGTATTCAGCAGGGCCCCTCTGGATACCAGCCACTGTGCTGAATGGGCCACCCTACATTAATAAAGTTTTACCTTACCTTACGACAGGATTACAAAAGAAAACGATATTCTGTCCGCTGATTTAATCCTTTACCTGTGTTCCTGGTTATCCCAAGAGAAGGTTCCCTTGCTAACCAAGTCCTCTAGTTTGGACTTGTTCCCGAAAAACAATGCCAGGTCAGTGGCAAGTATACACTCCTTCATGTAACCAAGCACAGTTTTGTACTCTGCCGGGCTCAGGTGTGAAAAGATGTTGTGGCCTTCATGCTGTTGAGAAGTAACAAGTTTAAAAATTGCTCATCTTTACAAGAAAATTGTTGAAGAGCACAAACATCAACACAACACAACACACAAATTATCAGTACAAAATTTCCTTCACAGCGGTCAAAAGAAAAATCCCAATGCCACTGCCGGTTTCTGTCGCCTGGAAGTTTGTAAGAGTTTGAAGCAAGATGCTTGTAATAGTCCGGCGGCATAGCTCCAAATTTCGGCTGAATTGTGCACTTTTTGTTACCAGCCTGAAATTTGGCACACAGAGAGAGACCATCAAGGAAAGCACTTTTAGCTATAGAACCACCTTGACAGAAATGCCGTTTCCATGGAAACTGAATTTAAATGAGCTTCATGCGAAAAGCGATTTCCTGCATATTTTACAGGAAATTTGGATATGCCGGCGTATGGACATGGCCAGAGCGGCCATTCAGAAATGTAGAACGGTTTATCGTCATGGTAACCACAACTTAGTTTATGCATGATTTTAATTTATGCCAATTATGCAGTATTGGCACTTTCAGATCAGAAAATAGTAATCACACAATCACACTTTGATACATTTCTTTAGAGGCACAATGTTACAACTTTCCACGTGCTCCAACGGCAACCGATTTCAGTTTTCGACTTGCGAAACTGATTAACCTGTTAGTTTGTTTCATTAAAGATCACTGCTGAACTTGCATAGCTAACAACCGCTACCGGCTCTACTGACATATACATGTTGTATTCCACTAAGCATGACAACCAGCTTATCCTCCCCTACGCTGCACTTTTCAGGCCACCGAATTGTTTTTTGCTACAGCAAAGAGTGGTTGGTCGAAAGAATAACCACGGTTTGTCCTGGGTTTAGGTACTCTACACTTTTGCTACAAGTTACTCCGACTTTCCAGCTGAGTAACTGTTGCTAATGGTCTCTAGCCATTCAACTTCTTTGCTGACTGCATCAGCAATGGTACTCTAGACCTGGTCACGGAACATCATGAACTCGGAGACTGAGCTCACAGTTGGCTTGTCGCTCTTGGACACAACACTTGGGACGTTGTGTAGTTTGCAGGTAACGGATTGATGCACTTATCAGGTGACGACTCTGTAAGATAATATGCCCCATATAATGGCCTTCTTCAGTGGTACTTGGGTGTTGAATGAGAGAAAGATCCCGTTGTTGTTGTGGACGAAGGGTTGTGATCCATGTCCACATAGGTTAGGAGGGCAAACCGTTCTATTTTCCTCATAACGTTCACACACAATTTAGCAAGGTCTGATGATAGGCGCAGCACCCGGCCATATGATACAGATAAACCTAGCGCGTACAGCTTCTCTTCTAATTCTTTTCTTCTTGTTTTTAACGTGCATCAATACGCCTAAGTATAAAGGTAAGGGTGTCTCCTTATTGCCCCTTCTGACCACTAGCTGGTGTTGTCCTCGGAAGTCCCGCATGAACTCCTCGGCTACGTTTGTATAGCCAATTGCGGCAGTTGCGATTTTTGAAAATGTTCGTTTAAAATATTTTTTGTTATTGTTGTTCTTATTGTTATTTTTATTTTCAATCGGCCAAACAGATCCATCAGTAGATTTCTGTCCATGCTTTATACTTTTGAATTTTAGAAGCTGTACTATAGAGAGAGCAGCTTGCATTTCCAAACTCGTGGGATTGCTCACTGGTTGTTGACTGATCTTAGCAAGGACGGCGATACAGACCGCTGTAGGCATGCTTGTGAGATGGTTTCATTGAAGAGGTCACTGGTCCACTAATGTTAAATAAAATCTTCCCGAACAATTTCGTTGCATTCCCGCTCTCTGTCAAGACAGTCTTGTAGAATAATCCGTCTTGAAATCGGACAGTTTTTTAAAACACCTTACCGTTAGAGGTTCACATGTAGGATAATCCTACGTACGACCTCAGAAAAGGCTTCATTGGTTCCTCTAACTGGTTTACGACGTGCTGTTGTCTAGAACGCGCATACATTGTTTATGGTACTGACTTTTCAGTGCCACCATGTCCCCAGCGCTGAGTTTCCTTAAAAAATTGAAATCATTTACTCCCATTTTTCCATCTTTCATTTACTCGAAAATCGATCTTAATGGTGCTCGCGCGAGATAATGAGTTCCCAATTCCAATCAGTGGCTGGTCCCCTGCAAATTACACCAGCAAGGTCAGATCTCGTGCACTTACCACTGTTATCGGGTTGCTGCGATACATTTCCTTCAGTTAGCTTTCTTTTCTTCTCCAGCCTCTTCAATTTGAGTGTATCTGTTGTACTTAAGTAAACGCGGCATGACTTAAGATTTTCAAATGTTTCTCGGTAATATAATCTTCTCCTAACATCGAGCTCCGTCAAGGTGAGGTTTTTCTGCCTCTGTAAAATCCCTTTAAAGTGTTATGTATCCAGCACCATGGTCGCTTTGTTTCGAGTTTGCTGGGCATTTCATCTTCTCGCTTGTATTTTTTGGCAAAATACGCATTCGCTGCTGGACATCGATTCATTTTGAAAGACATTGTGTGGACCTGACAGGCCCATATCACGCCCCAGTAATACCAGCTGGTCACAGACAATTTGGTTAACAATTTCCCCTTTCGCCTGTGCTAAATTGCTACTACGAAAGCAATATTGCCGAAACAAACGCAAGGGAAGACAAATAGCAGTACACTAATATGTAACAATTTTTTTTTTCAATTATGCACAGTTTCTTTGTATTTTTCTTTATGAATGGCAAAATAATGCAACAAATTTTATCATTGCTACAAGTAAATATTTTATTAATGCAAATTAAATCTGTCATTTCTGAGTTACTGAAAGGATCCTATATCTTCGCGGGGGGTCTCATCCAGGAAAAACTTCAAAGTCGTTTACGAGTAATTCGGTGAGAACTGAGAGTGGTTCTATAGCAGAAGTTAGTCACCTTACGTATTTCTATAGATCTGCAAAATATAACATTGGTAACAAAAATGACACAATTTTCTAGCTATGCCGCCGGACTATAAGAAAACGCTTACAAGTTGATTATCAACTGGAAGTTGAAAAAGTTTAACAAACTGCCGTAGCGCATTTTGAAAAACTGACGTTTCGAGCGTTAGCCCTTCATCAGAGCCAGTTCTAGAAAGAAGGGAAAAGGAGGCGGCGAAGCTCATTTCCGTTTCGTAAACGGTCGATGCCATCATTGGTAACCAAGCTTTTCAGAATGGAGAGTGCCATATCTGCTCTAGTTTAGGCCTGGATAAGGTCGAAACTGTGCTTTGATTATTAGATGAAATTAGGCTTAGAGAAGACGATTATTAAATCTAAGTTAGATTCACGCTTAGGTTAGGGATAGGGATAACAGTAAGAAAGACACCTTATATAATTAAATTTTTCGGGTTTTCGGCGGATCAACGTGGTGGTGTAGTGGTGAGAGAGGGATGCTAGCATGCCAGAGGTTCCAGGTTCGATTCTGGGTGCTGACGTACAATTTTCATTTTTCTTTTTAGTAGAAGTGTCGCTGAAATGGCACCAACCGTTTACGAAACGGAAACGTGCGGCGGCGAACAAGTGAAATTCAGGGAGAGCAGTCTACTGAATTACTACTAGCTGCACTGTAAGCGTAAATCTGCTACAAACACTTGACTGTATAGAATTTCTAAAGAACCCATTACAAAATGAAGCTGCATACCTGAAGAATGGTAATTGTCTGGTTAAAATGATGGTGTTCCATAGTTGATGTGCTGTATACAGCTGCCAGTGGAGTTTGTTCATTCTTCATCCAGGAGTTGGTACGACCACGGTGATCCAAGTCATGGCACAGTGAAGCAAAGAACATTGCCAAGGCCTGTGTAATAGCAAAACAACAACTTCAGAGATCAGTATCTATACATTGTAAAATTCATTAACTATCTATGAGGGCGCAAACCAATCCCAGCACAGTATTCAGATCACATGTACACAACTGTAAACCCCAATACAAATCAAACAATAGAATTACCTTTTGATACAAACTCCTGCTCAGCTAATTAGTATTCATTAACTTTTGATACAGATCTCCACCGAATCGCATAACAATACTTTGCATCCAATTTATTGTTTTTATTTCGCAAGTAGAATAAAATATTCGCGTCCGATCTGTATGGCCATTTACAATGGCTTGCCTATCTGCTCGCCATTGTAAACGCCCATACAGATCTCCCGCTTATGTTTTATCTTCTACTTCAAACTAAGGCCTCTTCAGTTCCTTGCTTGTCATTACGGCAGAAACCGGTCACAGCAGGTCTGCTTAAACGCTAGGGATGAAAGGAGGCAGTAGTGTAAATTAGCCATCTCTGGTCAGGAGTAGGTCCTGGATGGACTGACAATAAATTGCAGGCTACTTCTCACACTTTTGTCAACTGTGCAGGTAATCTATAGGAGAGAGAGCTATTTTGCAGTTCAAAAAAAAAAACCTGGAGAAAAATACAATAATATCTGATGGTGCAATGGGATTCTACCTCATGACCCATGTGAAAAATAGGATGGTATTCTCCCATACCTCAAGAGCAGTGAACTTGTCATTTCCAGACCGAATAACAAGGTACATGGAATGAGCTACCGCAAAAGCGTGAGTCCAGTTGTGGTATGGCACATCACGATAATTCTTCTTCACCGTCAACACAAAACGCCTGAGTTCATCTAAGCCAAATCTGATAGAAATAAAACAATTAAACCAATTTCTTTCCGGCACAGTCTCACTGTCTGAGTTTACCACATTCCTGCTAGTTTAGTTGTGTTCTACTTCTGTAGAAAAATCCTCAATGATAGAAATTTACAGCTTATTATTAAGACAACGACTGAGGCGGAGTAATCCCTCATTTTTCTCAGGTTCAGTGTCTTTTCATCATTATTCTCATCATTAGAAGTCATATTTCGACATATTTGCGTCCTCGCCCATTCCAATATCCCTGAGAAAATGATGGAGTGCTTATTACAGTGTAAATTGTATGTTTAACGTGTGGCCTAGTAAGAAAGATAAACTGTTTGAATCCATGGATGAATCTATGACCTAAATCTGTGCACTCATAAACAACACACTGACAGACAGATGAATTCAAAACTGACTTCAGTTCATATGTCTCCCTTGCTTAACACCATAAGTCTATTACAGCTGACATGTTCCTGAAAAATGAGCTAATTCAGAAGAAATTGTGCCAACCTTTGAAGTGAAAAGAGGTTTTTCGTCATTTGAATGACAAGACTTGGCATCTGGTCCAGCCCATCATTGAACAGTGAATATGAATCAAATTTATACCTGGCAAGTAAAAACAACGGCAAAGAATACAGTTACTCCTTGTTCATAGCATCTATGAAGGTGCATAATTTCCATAAAGTTACGACCCTTGTTACTTGTTTAGTAGTTGCCTTTCCTATTAGCTGCTACATCTGGAGAGTTGTTTTTCAAAGGGGTTGTTTACTCTTGGCTAGATAAATGTGTAAATGTGTACTGTATATGGACCGGTCCATAATTAACCACGTCAAAATGTGTACCAATGCAAAACACAAGCACACGAGGCATAATAAAGCTACTTTTGTTTGTTAGAGACCAAAAGAATAGAAGTTGCTGAAATAAATTATCTGGGCACAGGATCGCCACAATAACTGATGTATTGTCCTTGCATCAGCTGTTATTTTCCAAGAAGTCTAATTCCAGTTGAGGTCGCTTTTGGAAGGTCAGATATACAAACAACCATTAAATTTTATCAAACTACACAGTCATGCTTTGTTAAAACTGACCCAGCTGGTCTGCCGCGTGCCAGCAAGAATTTTAACCATTTAACCCAGCCATGAGCCTCCACGTAGGCTTCCAGGCACGTGTAACACTGAGTTAAAAGGCGCAAGAAGTGGAACGGGAGGGAAGGGGGAAGAGGTCAAGGAATGGGGCGAAGCTGTGCTGAAAACTGCTATACCTCCAACCCAAATGCTCTGGAGACCGCTACACGCTAGTACAATGGTGAGGTACACTGAGCCTGTACAACTGTATGAATACTGCTGACCAAAAGTACTGGCTACTCTTTGTTGCTAACTTTGTTCAATTACATTTACTGTTTTGTCTGTTTGAGTGGCATACCTGGGAACTAGCTAGCTCGGAGCTGAGTGCATGACTACTGTAATCATTTTACATTACTTACGATTCTAAATTTGGATAAGGATCCTGAAGCTGCAACTCTTGCACAGCTGTCAATTCACGGTCAGAACATTTGCTGTGATATGAAAGAACCTCCAGTGCCACCTGTAACAGCAAACAGCAATGAATTAACACAAGACTATCACTTCAGAGAAAGACACCTCCCTCACTAGTACATCCTCTTCCAAATGATAAATGTACACAAACCTATGGCACTTAAGGTGGCCCGCGGCTATTTTTTGGGAACGGAGGTGCTCTTTTCTAAATGGAGTTTTGGGCATGTAAACCTCAACCGATTTTTCTGATTTTTGGCAGTCGAAATAACAAATGTTCAAATTTTATAAAGCTTTAAATTATAGGGCAAACAAGGCAAACGATCACGAGATATTAGCGCTTTTGAAAAAATATATTTATGAAAAAAACGCGAATATTTTCCAAACGCGACGATAGATTTTTTTCTAATTAATGTCAACAAGTTCAAATTATCCTAGTTTTAATGTGAGCTGTTACAACAACGTTTAAGCAATGCTCAGATCCAATGGATTCTTTGAAAGCTTAATGCCAGCTAAAACGTTGCTGAAAAGTATGGAAAGATCGGAAACTCCTAGAAAAAGTTGTAAACGGATGAAGAGGAAGAGGTTTTATACGATGCGCAAATTGTGAATTTTAAAATATTCATTTTTTTCGAATTAAAAAAATCTACCGATTTTTTTTCTTTTATTTTTAAGTATGAGAAAATACAGCATATATGAAAACGGCTTTATCTAGTTCCGTGTGTCTAATCTCGATGAAACGCGTCGAATTTTGCTCGCTAAGATGGCTAGTTCGCGTCTTCCATTTTGAAGCGCTTTGGAAACCCTCGCGTAACAGTAAATTATTCAAACTTGCGGCATTCTCAAGATTATTTAGCACCTGGAATTGAACATACCACGCCACATGCCACATTCATTGCTAAATAAAATGCATGAATACAAAGCTCAGCCGCAATTTTACCCGTGGCATGTTTATTTCCAGGTGCTAAATAATCTTGAGAATGCGGCAAGTTTGAATGATTTACCGTAACAAGAGTATTTTCAAAGCGCTCCAAAATGGAAGACCAGAAGTAGCTATCTTGGCGAGCCACATTCGACGAGTTTCATCGAGACTAGACACACGGAACTAGATAAAGCCGTTCACACATATGCTGTATTTTCTCATACTTGAAAATAAAAGAAAAAAAATCGGTAGATTTTTTTTAATTCTAAAAAAAGGAATATTTTAAAATTCACAATTTACGTACCGTAAACCTCTTCTGCTTCATTTGTCTACAACTTTTGCTGGGAGTTTCCAATCTTTCCATACTTTTCAGCAACGTTATAGCTGATATTAAGCTTTCAAATAATCCATGGGATCTTAGCATTACTTAAGCGTTGTTGTAACAGCTCCCAATTATACACAAGCATAATATTTTGAAGCAAAACTTCAACAGTCAACTGTGCAGCAATTTCTACCCAGCCGATTTCGTTGAAACTTGCTCACATTAAAACTTGGATAATTTGAACTTGTTGACATTAATTAGAAAAAAATCTATCGTCGCGTTTGGAAAATATTCGCGTTTTTTTCATAAATTGATTTTTTAAAAACGCTAATATCTCGTGTTCGTTTATTTTGTTCGCCCTAAAGTTCAAAGCTTTATAAAATTTAAACATTTGTTATTTCGATTGCCAAAAATCAGAGAAATCGGTTAACGTTTACATGCCGAAAACTCGATTTAGAAAAGAGCACCTCCATTCCCAGAAATAGCCGCGGGCCACCTTAATGCAATGGTTCAATAATATATTGTAACCACTCCATGTTCAAGTCATCAGTTAAAAAAACTTGGTTTGGGACTTGCTTTAAAGCATAATTTGCATTTATAACCCTCTCTTCACCACGACATATTCACCCTGCACTTCATCCACCACGGCCCACTATTGTCTTATACAGTCGAACCCCTATTAAGCGGCCACTCATTAAGCGGCCAGTTACTGAGGTCCCAAAACTACTGTCAGTAAAGTGGCCGCAGCCACCTTTTTGCCATCTCGATGACCGTTTTTCTATTGTTTCTACCCCTATTTAACGGCCAGCAAGAATGTGATATACAATGTCTAGTTTAGTTTTCAACAAACTCGGACAGACCAGAGTCAAAAAAGGAAGTGACAGCTGATAAAACCCGCATTCAAACAAAGGTTTATTGTCGTCTTTTTGTGATTCCGTTATTCCTTTTCACGCTACTTTGTATTAAAGAAACAAAACCTTTTTAAAATGCCTTATGCTAATTGGTGGCCGCTTAATAGGGCTGCTACTGTATATATATTTTCCCTATTCTGCTTCCAGTCCTTTCATAGTGCATATTCCTTTTTAGATTAGTAGCTTACCCTGTGCTTTTGTTCGGATCTCCTGATCTTATCATAGAGCTGGAAAAGAAACAAATATATATATAAACTTTTGAACATGCAAAGCGACATTTTTTGGTTAATTAAGGCTATAACCATACACACACATGTACCCGCAGATAAAGCTTGATAATTAAGCCGAACCTTGAGTTTACAAGGCCAAATTTTGAAATTTTGCTGCATTTTTATTTCATTGAGTGTGATTGATATATATCGGAGCAAACTCTCAAATGTTCAAACCGTAGGTAACTCCAAAGTCTTTCTTTCACATAATTCCTAGTCTAAAATGAATAAATGTCACTTCTATTCTGTAAAACATTACGCATCTTTCTTTGCTAGTTTTTGACCTGTGTAGTTGCATTCAAGTCGGTATTATGTGGAACTTTTCATGTTAACAAAAAAATGTGCCGTGCTCGGAAAAACATTCAATGCTTGGTAACCAGGCAGTTGATTCGAGCGTGAAAGAGAAGGAAAATGAAGTGGCAGATGTTCGAATTTTGCACATCTTACAAGGACATTAAGAAGCCATCTATTCAAGACATTTGCAGCCAAGACAGTGCAGGCATTCCTTTTATACCACACGACAAAGAGTATGAAAAAGAGACTGATAGATTAAAATTTCAATATTAATTTTGACCACTCTTAAATGGCATGTGACCAAGCGAAAGTCTGTTTGGCCAGTCAACCTGACCAGCAACTGTCCAAAAGTTATTTTGAGCCCTGACCAAGCTATGTGACTATTTAGTAGGAGCAACGCAGCACGTTGTTATTTCACATCAAAATTAACGAAAGAAAGCAATGCTCACAACACTTATGCTGTCATTCTACGTCAATGCAAAATGACCTGGCTTGTTTTACCATCGTGCAAGTTATACATTGTGTAAAGAAATACATGTATTCACATTTTCATGCAGTTAAAACCTTTTCTAAGTACTGTTTACCTTAGCATGATGGAGTGCCAAGCCGCAATAGATAGCAAATGTCTGAAATGACTTCTCATCTAGAATTGGAATAATTAAACCACTTTCAATTACAGGTAGAATGATTATTAGTTAAATTCAGCAAGTAATTGATGAGAGATTTACATTTTACTAACCTAAAGGTTACTTTTTTGAAGTTGTTTCAAGGTCAGTAATGTAGAAATCACAAATATATACATATTGTCTAAAGTCACTTCTACACCTATATTATCTCAAAATTTTGCAATTAACTTTCCCGTCATTTTTAAGAAAACAAGATCATAAGAAATGTGAGGAATTCATTTTCTTTGTGGTCCACAATTACCTGAAGCTGTGAATACTCCACTCTTCTTATTCACCATCTGAACAACACCAATAATACTGAAAAAAGAAGGATAACATTACTATAATAATGTACATAATTACAATTGTAAGAAAATGCTACCCCATAGTTTCATTTAAAATAATGGAGGCACTTAAAGATTATTTTTATTGGGTTGTCTTACAAGCTGGAACTCCAGAATCGTGGAATTCTGGAAACCAAGGCCCAGAATCCTAAAGCCCGGAATGAGTACAACTGCTTAGGTCTGTGGAAATTTTTAGCACACTAGACCAATAAAGATGCTTTTTATGTGCATCAAAACAAAATGTTTTTAAGGTTATGCTATACAAAGTGTCTACAAAGAAGAAGCCTTTATTTATCAAGGGCAACCACATAATAGTGGACATTCACTCACTAACAAACATTCATTTGACTAGTACATGATAAACACTGATTTCTTGGGGTCTACCAGTATATAATTGCTTATATGTGTGATACAAGATTATTTCTGTTGTGACACATTTTGAATTGTTTTTGCTTGGTTGGTTACAAAAGGTGGAATTTGTCAAAATACCATTTATAATTTTCAAGTAGCACACTTCATTTCAAAACACCTGACACTCATTCCAGGTTTTAAGACTCCCGGTCTTGGTTTCTGATATTCTAGAATTCTGGAAATTCTGGCTTTCTGGGATTCACGCTTTTAGGACAACCCATCAAAGAAGAAAACGTTTTATATTAGCACTAGGGCTGCCAGTTTGCACTTACTTTCCTCTGATGAAGATCGGCATACACAGTAATGTGTTTGTGGTATATCCTGTCTGAATGTCAATCTCCCTACAAAGAATAACACCATGTGTCAAATGAGGAATTTTCAGTAATGAGGTAAAGAAAACCCACTTCACACAATGCATTCAAAATAACAAAATTTATGAATGCTTTTAATTACAATGTATACCTGTTAAACCTTTCATCATGGTAGGCATCAGTTATGTTGAGTGTTTCTCCGGTGGTTGCCACATGGCCTGCCACGCCCTTTGTCTTTGGAAACCTGGTAAAACAATTGCATCAGTAGAGTCACATATCTTTGTTTATGCAGGGTTCATACTCTTTTCCATGACTTTCCATGACTTTTCCAAGTTTTCCATGACCTAGCTAAATTTAACCATTTTCTTGGAAACCATCTTTCATTTTGGGTAATATGTTTCTACCACTTTTTTGCAAAAAAAGAAAACTAATTTATTTTGTACTTTTCAATAAACATCATTTTCCACGACTTTTCATGACTTGGGAAATGAAATTCTTAAATTCCATGACTTTTTCCAGGTCTGTTCAACCTGGTAATTTCCTGGAATGACTGGGCTATCCTAACAACCAATAAATCAAAACTTTAAGCTTATTTATAATTTTGATGTTTATTTGGGGTGGTCCGAAGAGGGGGTCCGTAGGGGTGATCAGTGGACCGGTCAGGTCAGTAAGCAGACCATGGACCTGGTCTGAAGTGGGGGTCCACGGACCAGGGATCAGTGTTTTCAGGTCACCTGTCTAAGGCACTTCTAAGTGTCACCTGATTTCTTTTTGAAGATTGGAGGATCGGCTGTCTTCCAGGCTGCCACCAATATCAAATATCCTGGCATATAGTTCATTTGTTCTGTTGTCAACAAGGAACAGTGAAGTCCTGTCTGCATCCACCAAAGTTTGAGCATAATTCTTGGAGAATAAAATTATTTATTAAACAATCAGATCCATAAATTTTGTTATTTTAAATGCCTTATAACTGAATTAACCAATGTAGCTACACG
Organism: Meandrina meandrites; assembly: GCA_963693305.1. NCBI lineage: Eukaryota > Metazoa > Cnidaria > Anthozoa > Scleractinia > Meandrinidae > Meandrina > Meandrina meandrites. The sequence goes on from OY855913.1 coordinate 16,260,008, forward strand.
ATCATTCTTCTCTGAAATTGTAACCAAAATTGTTTCTCTTCTTGTCCATTGTGCAAAGGTGATTAGCTTCAATAACTGTAGATGGATGTCTTTTGTTTTGTTTTACAATGTGGTTGCATGTTTACACGTGTCAGGGCTCGAAATTAAAAAATCTTCAAGTCGCCATTTGGCGACTAAGTGGTGAAAAATGGCGGATAGCCATACATTACAAGAGACACAAACCATAGGCATACATGACGTGCTCCAGGGTTTGCAAAGCATTATAGGGCGATGTCAAACACGGTCAGCTATTTGCAAGTTTTCCGATGTGACAGAATTTTTTACAGCAAAGGAAAAGGATGGATTGACTTCTTTTCTCAGTTTGAATGTTTTAGAAACAAAGATCTTCCGATATAACTTTCTGGAAGTACAAAATGTCTGAGAAAATGACCATTATTCATCGTCAACACAAAGAAATGTTTTAGTCGCCAAGGGTGAAATGTTAGTCACATTGGCGACCGTATCGGTCGCAATTTTGAGCCCTGCGTGTAGTTTAATGGTAATACTAACCATAATCTTCATGATCACTGTATCCATGCTGACAATATCTTGAAATATTGATCTGAAACATTAAAGAAAAAAAAATTTTACTTGAAAGTTTATAGACAGTGATGTTGTGATGTTCATTGCTATCTCAATATCCTAGGGAAATGTATGTACAGTGTATGTTTCAGTTAAATCTGATGAGAGATTTCAGATCAGTGCTAGGTATAGGCTCAAGATAACAGGATGACACGTCAGTATACAGCGTATTATGCAATTTAACACAGCATTATGCGATAATCAGAGTTTGAACATACAATATGTACATGAAACACCATGCACTGATCTAAACTAAAATACACAGTCTGTAAAGTCTGATCATGAGGATACGATATATACACCTTATTGGAATCAATGGTTTAACATATGATACGTGTGGATATTTTGCGAGTTGCATAGTATTTTTCTGAGGCCCGAAGGGGCGAGGAAAAATATGAGCAATGAGCAACATGTCCGCTCGTATTATACGTTAAACAATTTTGAATAAGGGATTTATTATTCCGTTAATAAAATTAAGTTTGGTTCGGCCATTTTGTGGGTCCTCGTTCAGTCCATATTTTTGCTGTGTTCTACAGTACGTGTTATAACGTGGCATACTTCTGCGCATTCTTTTGTTCTAATTATATGGTAAAATGGCGCAATAGTGGAATCATAAGTAACAGTAATATGAAGGAACATGTATTTGAAATGTGCATGTGTCTGGGGAAAATATACAGCTCATAGACACTCAGGATTATAAAATTTAAATACATGTGTATTATTGTTATTATAAGTTATATAATTACATTGTAATTCCAACCCTGTATACAACATACCTTGTTACATTCAGCAGAAACTCGGTCAACTTTCTGTGTCTTTGCATGTTTTGGAACATCTGAATATCAAGTAAAAATTAATATTCAGTATTACTCTTGGGGAAAGTAATGCAAATAAGTGAAATGGGAATCAATCAAGCAATTTCCTCCATGGATCCACATTTTAATTACCAAAAGACATTAGTCTAAATTAACAACGGCACTGCTTAATGGTCAGGCTAGGTTGGGTGCCTGGAATTTCCGGGGCCTTCCACTTTTGGCAGGGAACCCGTACATTGAATAAAGCTCCCCTGGCTGGCAAAACACCACAATCCATGGAGACATGAGCCACAAAGGAAAACAAGCATTCCTCACAGTGATGTAATATCAATGGAAAGGTTAAAGGTAAGGCAAGGGGAGGGGAGAGGAGGTGGATAAACTAGCTGAGGAAAGCTCTCAGTCAACAATGCTGGCTGAAACATACAAACATACATCACATGAATTGCAGTCAACTACTGTGCATGCCCTTGCAGAAAAACATCTGATCACAAGCACTGCTGGCACTTGCTGTTGTTAACTCTTTTAAATTGCATTTAAATGCCTTAAAAATGACACCAACTGGGAAAATTACTCATCCTTTCACCTTTGCAACTGACTGTCAACCTTAAATGCTGAATATCAAAAAATTAATATGTGTACATAATGTACATAATTAATTTAATTACCTCAGCATAATACAGAGATATTCCACCCCAAACAAGGTAGCTGTTAACAATCTGAGAAAGAAATTGCTCCAAAGTTAGTGAATACATGTGCATATTGACAACAAAAATGTAATGATCATCATGTCACAAACATCAGCTGCAACAAAGAAAAAATCCGAGTCCCATATCAATCATATTGATTTTTAGCAAACTTTTGGCAAGCTTCAAATTCGGTACATTGAATTTTCATTCAGAGTTTTCACCTTTTTTTTTTTCACAAATGCTTACTTGTATTCCAATTGCTTTTCAAAGTGTTGCCATTTATAATTTTGTTTCTTTGTTATAAAAGTAAAGATTTTGTTCATAAAAAACTGTCTGCAGCTTGTCAAGTACACCTAGAAGTGATAAATATAACAAACAATTAAATTTACTACTTCCATTTCAAAAAACATTATTAAAATTAAAGTATTTATTATAACTAGTGCATCAGTGCAGCATATATTACCTCATCATCTTCTTCTCCAAAGGCTTCATGGCCAAGTCTTCTGCACAACTCAATCACACCTAAAAAAATATTATCAATGAAAGATTTTTTGTTAGTCAGCTGCCAGAAAGCCTTTACAAATCAACACAGAAAGGACTTACCAACAAGCTCGCCATTTGACTGAACAATAGGCTGGCACAAAACAGATTGAGCTGTGCTATCTGAAATAAAATGTGTATTGTATTCTTAAAATCCATGCCATGGATTAGTGAATCTTGAAAAGATTTCACTCAAAAGTCCAAGAATGTTTAAAGCTAAGAGCCAGCTACCGGATAATTTCACCAACTGAAAGGAAGCTTATTGCTGACTGTAACTTCACTACAAAACATTATAGAATGGTCTTTGAAAAAACATGAGTCTTGGCAAATTTTAGGTGAGTTTTAAAATCTGTATCAGATTTTTGAATTTCAGCGTCACAGGCTTGGATTTGAAACAAGGGTCTTAGCATCTGGATTTTACCATAAAAGATTGTATACCATTAAAACAAAGAGCTGCACTCACAATCACTCAGACCTGCTTTCTATACTAGGTTGGTAGCAGCTACACACTGTGCTGACTTTGTACACTTTGCTACAGTAACTGCAGATCCTCTTGCACCGCAAACCAATAAATTTTGCAAAACAAAAACATAACCTCTGAGTTGAAATGTACGTAATTAGTGGCAACAATTAGTAAGACTACAATGTACCTTCCAGTCCAATTCCTTCTGGGAAACGCTCATCCTAAGATCAAACAAAATAATATAATAATGAATACTATGTGCAACTGTTATGATTCAATAACAGCGTACATTAATGCAGGATCAACTGGGATAGATTATGATGGCTATTACATTGAAGGAATTGCACTTATTTTAGTAAATAATTAATAACTGTTATGAACACATGCACATCATATAAATACAGTTGAAAAAACTCTTGTCATGTGTTGAAAAGATTTATAGCAATGCAGGATCAGAATAACAATGGTGAGTATAAACATGTACCCCTGTAACATAATATTATGCTCCATACACTTGTATCTGGTGTAAAACTTTTATTATAAATTAAAATAAATTACTTATCCAAGGGGAGGGGGTCTGAACCTCCCACTTCCCGTAGTTTTTACTCCCAGTTCCAGCCCATTTCCCTAGCGGTTCCCAGCTCTTTGCGCTATTTTTATTACAAAATATTATGAAATATATATAAATTGCAAATTTTCCTCAATTTCTCCCAGTTCCAACCACCTTGGGAATCCCACTTTCTGCCCTCTTTTCTCTCGCCTCCCATGCACCCCTCTTTCCACCTATTCTCCAGGGCTCCTGTCCCCCTGTCCTGACCCCCCTCCCCACTTTCCAGCAGGCTAATCTCCATCAGCCAAAAGGAATCTTTCTAAAGCTTGTTATTGTCTAATAATTTAATCCTGATAGCCATTTAGCCCTAATAATACTCACCCCTAACACTTCATTGGTTCTCAAAGGCTTGTGAGTATAAGCGACATAAGCTGCAATTGTAGTTGCCTCTTTTATTTGTATATTTGATGATGTCCTCCTAAAAGAATAACACACAATCAATTATTAAGCATTGAACACAATTAAACCTCTTTTTAATAACCAGACAAGAAGCTGCACAAAAATTGAACTGGCCAATTCTTGCATGTCATTTTTGACTATTAGAGGGTTCTGTATATTTACAGGCAAATGGTATTCTCCTTCACCCCTTCCCGACTGATGAGTAGTCCAGTACCTCTTGTGAACCTCTAATTTCAGAGGCATTCTAAAACAATATTGCTCATTGTCTTCAGGGATAGAGGCATTGTTTGTGCCCTTTGTCCTATTGTTCTTATGGCCAATCATGTGAGACGTTCAATGAGGTGCTGGTCGACTCCCACTGATAGTCACAATACTGGTGCATGTCATGCAGCCACGGTATGGATACCACAGTATAAAAGAAATTGAAGCCCATGCACTCTTCTTTGCAGTAGTGGAGAGTGAGGGCGTATCGATTGGCAGTACCAGGGTGGGGAAGGAAGATAGGTCCAACGGCTTGGGGACCAGTATTGCTCATATCAGTCTATGAGGGGTTCGGAAAACCACATCTCCCCATCAGGTAAGTACTAACCCTCTGGAAAAATATAATTTCTGTGTCATGGCCAATTAGATAATTGATTATTTTTTTAATTTAAAAAAGGATGGCTAGATCAGCAAAGAAGAATTCCAATCTGAGGCTATCACTGACTGCAAAGTAGTTACATCACTACTTACCCTTCTGGGTGATTAGGATTGTAGATGTACAATGCCTGGTGGAAGGCAACAATTAATTTAGGTAAAGCTGTTTATACATTTACAACATGGTACATGCAATTAATTCTGATCAAGTAGAATACACTTGTATGTTTATAAAATTAAAAGTTAATATAATGCTGCTAAAACATGCAAGGACAAAAAAATTAACTAACCATAGGGTGATTTAAGTTTGATTTAAGATTTTAAGTCTGTATTGGGCCACAATTAGTGTTTAATTATAATATCTCGCAGGGCTGCAAATAACGGCCGGTCAACGGACAATGTCCGGCCAAGATGACTATTTGTCCGGACAAAATTTCGGTTTGGCGGTCATTTTGACCGGTCACGTACAAAAATAACTAGAAAAATTAATTTATTTGCATTATTTTTGGAAATTATAAACAGTTAAATCATAAAATATCTTAGCATCTTGCAGTCACAAAAACGGAGATTGCAGATGAGACGGTCACGTTCTGCGGCTTTGTGAAGTTTTACATGTAAGGGTAACGTCCGCTAAACGGACAACAATGAATATCGCATCAATCATCGTCTAGTATTTACACGCAGTTACAGTTTCAGTTATTGGGCGGGCCGGGGAAAAAAGCTAGCACTTGAAATTGGTTTATTAAATATCTGTTGAAAATGGTTATATACATTTTTGCTTCGAGTTTAGCTGGAATTTTCGAAGGATCGGTAAATCCATTTACCGCAAAAGGCATCCGCTAAAATTAAAACTTTCGCTTCAACATGAACAATGATGTGAATAATTGGCTTGCGTACAGAATTTCACTGCTTTGAAATTATCGATATTTTGACGCTTTTGAATACATTTCTTGGCTTCATCTTAATTGAAATTTAATTTGAAACAAAGTTTATTTCAAGTTTCTTTCATTTTTCAATCTTTAGTTCGAAATTTTTGGCTTTTGAGGGGTGTGGACAAAACATGGGGTAGGCCATATGGCCTACCCCATGTTTTGTCCACACCCGCTTTTGAGCATGAACAGATTTGACATGCTGGTGGTGTTATCTGATACGCATCTTGCGGAGAGATTTTGCTTTTTCGTTGCTCACAGTCTCACTTTACCGCTTTGTTTTGAGTTGTGTTTATCGGTTTAGAAAATTACTTTCACCAGTGGTGCTTTAGAAAATACAAAGGAGTATTTTCATTAACAATGAAAGTAAAAGGTTGCCAGTGTTCATTTTGTGGAAGGAATTCTGCAGTCAGGCTCGTCTCTTCACGCCACTACGATTTGTAAATGTCAAATTACCGTTTTTCTACACCAAGATAAATACTACAGTGCTATTGAATTATTGACAGTTTCAGTTGAACAGAATGAAAACCTACCTTCTACCAGAGGTTTTAAGATATTTCAGATTTTCTACAAAGTCTCGTTGTTTTTGCAAGCTTTTAAAATGATGACGCGCATGCAGAGGTGAAAAAAATCATGGCGAGTAGAACGTAGTCTGAGGCCATTGCTTGTGGAAAAAAACCGAATTGCAAATAGCGAACATATTTAGTGATGCTTTTATCGATTAAAACTTTTATGTGACGAATTTTCATAGCATATTTTTGGCTTAATAGGCTATTTCTTCAAAAGAAATATTTTCAATATTTTGACCGGTCAAAAACGAGAGGTGACCGAGCTAAAATTGGTTTGGCCGGTCAACATGACCGGCCACTATCCAAAAATTATTTGCAGCCCTGTCTCGGTTCCTAAGCAACTAGGAGTATTTCTACTCCTCCCTGGATGTTATGCTAGTCCATCGCAGGGTTACCTCCAGGATTAAATTAACCAATATTCATTCATACACCTGGGTGGAGATTGGCACTGTGAAAGTGAAGTGTCTTGCCCAATCAAGAACACAGTGTATTTTGTAATGGCGCCAGCCAAGGCTCAAAACCAGACAGCTTGATCTGGAGTCCAGCATGCTATGCATTAGGCCACCACACAGCCCCAGGCATTTACAGTACTTACTAGTGGGTGCATTCAGAGAAAAGTGGATATGGATCAGCCACATTCTGAGAAAACCGTGTGATAGCGCAGTGTAACCAGGCAGGCCCTCTTTGGAACCCACAAGGGGAAAGAAAACAAGAAAGGCTGACAGAAGGAGGTCAGCTAAACAAGAACTGCAGCAGAGAGGATCATGATTAAATGAAATGTAACTCCATGCCCATAATCAAGACAAAAGGAGGAGAACTGTTAATGCCCAGCTATACAGAGGAGTGACGCTGATAAGTCAAGAGAGTGGATTGAGAAGGTAACTTAATAATTAAGTTACCTTCTCAATCCACTCTCTTGACTTATCTTATGGACACTCTTTGTCATGACAGCAGGAATAAAATAAAAAAATGCACAAGCCTGCCCAGATTGCTTCCTGAAAAAAATTCAAAGAACACAGAGGTTGCTCAAAGGTTTTCTACAACCCCTTCTAGTAAGGGGGTGAAACAACATTAAACCATGTTGTAATTTAATAGTGGTTAAATGTGTACTTGTGTACTTACCTTTCCTGTTGCATCAACCAAATATAACGTGAAGGAGTCTGCATGACATGCTGGTAAGAAAAATATTATTATTCATTTAAAATATTTATCCATTTATGACTGGCTTTCAATCCCCGGCTAATTCCAGCTAACCCACTAGCACCCACCAATTTTGGAAGAAGTTTCTATTATTGAACAATTTACGTACATACATACATACATACATACTTTATTGACTTTCCCCTTAGAGGCTTTTCAAAGACAATACAATGATAATTTAAAACTACTTAAAAACTCTAAGATAATATTCACACTTAAAATTAATTAACTAGAATTAGGAATCTATAAAATCCTTGATAAGTTTACGTTTAAGATAAAACTTAAAAGCAGATACTTTCTCGAGAGTTTTTAGAGAGCTATCCATGGAGTTCCAGATACTGACTGTTCTGTAGTAGAACGTTCTCTGACCACTGGCAGACTTGAAAAGAGGAATGTCCAGCATTTGTGAACTTCTTGTGGCACGTCCGCTTATTTCTCCTCGCTTACTGAACTGGGAAGACAGGTACTCCGGCACGCGAGATGATAGACATTTGAAGGCCATGATAGCGCTCCTGAAATATAACTGAGTCGCAACTGGTAGCCATTTGAGCTCCTTTAAAACTGGTGTGATGTGATCATATTTGTGCGTACTGGTCGCAATTCGAGCGGCAAAGTTATAATTATAACAACAACGTAATAATTATTGGACAATTGGCATCAATCAGTAATGCCCAGGATAGTCTAATCAGGATAGTCTTTGTAAAATTTACGAAAGCTAATTTATTCCAAATTGCACAAGAAAAATCATGTGATTACTTGTTAATAATATACAAGGAACCATTTTTGTCACGCTTTGGTAATTTTTGTGACAACTTCATGTGTCCAGCACCTGGCTGTAAATTTGATGCGTGAATTCAGGAGTAAATATTCAATTCATGCACTCTCTGTAAGTGCTGCATGAAAAGTTTTCACTTCAGGATAGTCTTCTTGTCGCTATATTTGAAGAACTTGAATAGCAAAGCAAGGGGAAATTTTCCTACGCAGCTAAGGTTCTGCTGCCATTCTTTTTAGTGGATTTAAGAAACTCCGTCTGTGCCATGTTTGTGCACGGTCAAGCCAAAAACGACCTTCATCACGAAAACTAGATCTCCACTGAACAGATCTTCTTAGTGCAGGAGAGCATTCAGCTATATAACTCTGTGTTGCTGGCTGATTACACTGGGCATTCTACAGGTTAGATTGAGGCCCTGCCAGGGAGGTGTCCTAGGTCGCTTGTCGGAATTTTAAAATGTCTTGGGTCGGCATTTTGTCAAGGCTACACAACGCTGTCGGAAATTTAGCGACATACAGTTGGCTTCGTCAGTCGTTTGTCGCTATTTCGTTTGAGCGCTGTCGCTACTTTTTGGCCCATATCGCTTGTCAGAATTTACCCTGGCAGGGCCTCTAGATTTGCCTCTAAATACCATCTTTGGCACCTTTTGTTATTGAGCAAGCTTTAACAACAGCTGCAAAAATTTAGTTAAGCTTACCTAATTTCTAAGCTTTCTCTCTTGAAAAAAAAAAATGGAATACTTGCTCCTTTCATCTTCAAAACTAAGAAGTAGCTGGTTCCTTCGCGTTTCTCTTCAGAGAAGTGAAGCATTCAGAGTATATGTTTCGGCAAGGATTGTGTTGTGCATTTTAATTTGTGTTATTTTCAAGCTTTTTCATTAAAATTGCGTTATAAAATTCAAACAATCTTGTCTCACTTTTGTCCGCCATTTTGTTTATCCGAGATGGATTTTGCATGAAGCTGCTGTAAATGTCAATCATTTTCAATTTCACTGTTTTGCACTGCTAATTTCATGTTTTGCACTGTCAATTTCACTTTTTGCACTGGTTTGGGATTAATTGGCGTGTTCTAAGCCAATCAGAATGAAGAAATTGTTGCTTGCATATTATTAGAAATATAATAAAAAGATAAAAGTGTAGTCTAAATTACAAATCTGTTAAAATGCACCTTGGGATAACAATAATTGACAAAATATAAAAATCAATCTATAAGACAAAAAATTTGGTGTACTTGTTAATAATGATAATAATAATAATAATAATAATAATAATAATAATAATAATAATAATAATAATAATTGTATTAATAATAATGGTAATAATAATAATAACAATAAAACAACATTTATAATGTGCAAATTTCATAAAATGATCAAATGCGCATATTTACACGATTAAAAACAAAAATAGAAAGGCTAAAAAGCTAAAATTACAAATAAAAAGTTAACTTACAAAATTTATAATAAAAAACTAACGATAAAAATACTTGATGAAAAAAGGTGTGCTTTTAGCTTACATGCAGCTTTAAAAAATACTCATGGTGCTGCTGCTTCTTATATCTTATTTCAATTGTTAAAAATATATTCATTCAATCAATCAATCAATCAATCAATCAATCAATCAATCAATCAATCAATCAACTTTATTAAAAGAGGGTAACGGCAAACAGTAAAACCGACAAACAAGCGGCCCTCCGATTTGTCTTTTAAAACATTTTAAATGTGGGGACTGAAGGTGTGTTCCATTTAATTAATTACTGGAAGAGTATCCCAAAGTCTTGGCATAGCAAGGCACCATGTCAGTAAAGGGGCTATGTCATAGTACATGATTGTATATTCTATTTTGGGATGCACAAAGGTACTTGAATATATAGATTACAGTTGAATCCTGATAACTTGAACCTTCAAGGGAAATCGAAAAAGGTTTGAGTTATCGGGGATCCAAGTTATCGGGGGTAAAATTAGTAAGAAAATTACCTGGAGGGGAATCGAAAAAGGTTCGAGTGAGCGGGAGGTTCAAGTTATTGAGGGTTCGAGTTATCGGTATTCAACTGAAGTGTATAAAAAAAATTATACTCTTGAATTAAGGGAAACCTCAGAATATTATAAGTGACAAGCTTGAAAATTTTAGGCTAAGTTGGTTACGTTCTTCAAGATGCATCATCCATGACACAGCATCTTTATTTACTGTACAATTACCAACAACTGCTACGCAGTTACCCATCACTGTCTGACATCTAACACCAGTCAGTGATACTTTATAAAAATTGCCACTGACTGTAACCAACTAACAACTATCTGAAATTAGTATTAGGGAGTCTTGAGCCATTTCTGGTGACTTTACTTTTCTTTTCTTTGGTGATTTTTATTTCACCTCCTGTAACACCTTCAAAAAATACGAGAAACATCACTGAGGGGACATGGTCTGAAGGGTGTTAACAGCTGGCAGTATTTATTTACCTGATGCAATGCAGTTTGCCAACTCCATTAGCACCTTCTGCTTATTTGGAGACTGGTGAATGTCATTTGTCAACTCCTCAAGCATCTTTTTCTTGTCGCTGTGTACACAAAACTACAAACAGAAAATAATTTACCAGAATTAATAATGATTGTAAAAACTTGGTGGAGGTACTTCTGGTAAGCTATTTAACCATTAGGACTATAAGCCTGAGTTTTCTATTATAGAAATATCAAATGGCAAGCACAAGGTTTCTATCAGATAATAGTTGATGTTGGGGAAGGTGGGGGGGGGGATACATATAACATCAAGCCAGTCATTTTCATTGCCATATTGGCTTGATATTCTCCTTTACCCATTTGTAAATTTATACAGCATGACATACACATGTATTTTAGAATTCTGCAATAAGGATTCAATGTAGTACGTAAATATAAATCGCTGCCTTCCTTTTACATTGCACTGTATGTTAGGCCTGTAGCCATACTTTTCTGAAAACCAAAGCAATTGTGAAATGCCGAAGCTAGGGGGTCAAATTTCGAAGTCTAGAAGCAAGGAAATGCCATTTTTAGGTGACATCAGAAAAAGAAACACTTCTTTCATATTAACTTCTTACAGGAACATGAATAAATTAATTAGGCAAGTGCCTTGGTTCGCTTGTTTGTTACTATTAAGCTATGGCCCTGTATGTGTTGTATAAATATTGTAAGTGATAATGTGATTCTGTCATCAGCATTCTCCAGAATAAATTGCAAGTCTCATAAAGTTTCTGTTTGCCAAAAATCCATATATATTTTTTAACTTTTACTTTTGGCTGCCTGGTTTGATATCAAACTTCCTTCAAAATGAATGACATGCTGTCTTAGAGAACCTAAGTGTTCAATATTTTCCAAGTGGAGGAATACCCCACTACAAGCTCACACCTGTGATGTTCATGAAATCGGGCATTAATGCCAAAGGCCACCCTAATGGGCCCCTAAGTGATGTTGCATTATGCTGTGCACAGGTGGGGTCTGACAGGAGTTCTTTGGTTATGGTAGAACAGCTTACAATTGGCATAAATGCCTCGTAGAAATTTCTATTTTCTATGCATTGACAGTAACAGGAGCATATTCATATTTAATCAAATTATAATAGAACTGTTTCCAAACATCTTAAAAATTAATGGCACTGGGCAGATGTCAAAATGCTCAAACCTTTTACTTTACTTTCATGGCTTAAATTATTTACAGTGTTCTAAAATGAAAATTAGTCGGTTATCTAAGAGAATTCTCATATCGTCCCTATCATAAATTTAAAACTCTGTAAATCACAAACTGTGAGTCAGAAATCGACACGAATGGCGTCTTTGACATGTAAAATATTATGCAAACGTAAATAACATGGTTCTTACAATAATATTCTTAATTATTTGAACCTTTATCCACTTAATTTGTTAGTGGATTGGCAAACGTTGTTTGACTTGCCGCCGTCCCTTGGGAAATAAGCTCACAAATAAACCAGCCGATCATAAATTCGAAAACTTTTATGCATGGCAAAACACAGCATCGCAAGAAAAAGTATAAATATAAAAGAAAAGAAGATGTTAATTTTCGAGTGCAGCGGCAATTACAAATGTCAAATGTCAATTGAAGTGGTCTGGCAAATCAGTAAAAGGATATTTTTATGCCAAGAACACAAGATCTATTAGTAATAACTTACCTTCCACTTCGACAAAGATGGACGGTGAGGATCTGAAATTTTTGAAAAAGAAAATTGTTCTCAACAAGATTGAACTTATAAGAATTAACTTTATTTTATTGACCACTTCGATCAAACAACAGATCAAACGAAAACACGTTGCCGCTTTCTAAACTTACCACTTTGTTTATTATTTTCATGATCAAGGGAATTGGTAGGTTTCTTGTTCCCTTTATTCTTTAATTTTCGTGTTTTCCTGATAAGCCAGCGCTCCAAACGATCTTGATCAACATGTTTCATCACATAATCTTCCAGAAAAACTGGATTTGCTCGAAGAAAATTTCTCACCGCCTCCTCTTCGAGATCTGAAATCGGACAAGAAATTTGAACAAAGTCTGTTCACATCCTTCTTTGCAAAAATCACCTCAGCACAAAATTAATGTGGCGCGCTCCGCACAACAGGTATAATCGTGAAAATGCATTTACTTCGGGAAAATCTCATTAGAACGTAATCAGGGTATCTCCTTCAAGCCACATTTATAAACGAGAACGCAATGCAAAAATACACAGTTTAAAATATTTGCGTTACTGCCGAATTTTATATTTAAGCTTTACATAACCAGACGATGTCTGTATCATGACACATCAAACTGCTTTGTAAGAGAGAAGTACCGTGAAAATGGACAAAAATGTAAGGTCATCGTACAAATGCTACGGGTCAAATCGTTGAAAAATATGCTCACCTTGCCCGTTCCCTATTGCTTTTCCCTGGACCAATGCTGGTCGAAACGGACCATCGCCAAAATTTGCGGTCAGATCGATGTGGGTGATGTGACTTCCCGTAACGTGGTTGTTTGGAGATCGGTTGCTAGCATGCCCTTTCGATGCCTTCGCCGAAACGGCCGACGAGCCATGTCCACTCGAAACGCGCTGATAACTCGGACTGTGCCGCGAACTGCTCGGCAATGGTGGAAGCCGACGATTTCCTACCTGGCGTGAAGGACTAGACATTAGGATTTCTGAAAAGGGTCTCCTTTCATGTCAACTTTTTAACGTAGAATTTCGACGAACGAACCACAAAACGATGTTTATCTTCCATCGCTAAGTGAGTTGCAGCTGCTGACTGGAGATGTCACGTGACTCATCTGTCAGAGCAGCAGTGTATCCGGTTGAAAACAATATTAGTTTTATTGCAGTTTTCGCACTTATTTGCACCTTTATGTTACTTTTGTTCTCTGATATAAAAAGTGACGCAGGGCGATAGAACGCACCATAAAGACAAAAGAAAACAAGGGTTTTTCGGGTAGAAAAGAATCGGAACTTATTTTACATAAATTGCCGCTCAGATCTGCGTTTATAAGTGCAAGGCGAGACGGTAGACAAAACATTGTATTTTTAGACTCCCAAAAAACTACAATGAACACAGCTAGAAGTTTTTCACTGAAATGGGTCCTATGACTCTAAAGGAAATTTAGTCTGATCTTCGTAGGCTAATGGGAATATCTAGCCGAGATTTATCAGTTTGCGACGTGTGGGTATCAATCATTGGCTGGCCTCCCCGGCTTTCTTTCTGAAATGATCCTCTTTTCTGAAGCCGCAAAAGTGTTTGGCCTATAATTAACCTCAGGGTTCAGTAACTGAAACGGATACTAAAACGCTTTTTGAAAAAGAAAAAAAAAGTTTGCCTGAAGATAATGAAATTTCACCTGCTAGTACAGTTACGTTTAGCTCATCGTTTCGGTTAAAATTGTCGGCTTTTCTTTTAAAAAAAAATAAGAGAAAGTAACCGATAAAGCTATGAAATATTTATTCATTGTAATTTTAATGGCGCCGTCCGTTAATTGTCGTTCGGAAGGTTTATTTTTTCCGTGAATTGAAATGAGTCCTTGCTGTCTGGATAGCCCATAGGCATCGAGTCGTTTCTCGTAAAAAAAATATGAAAGTAAAATTTATGGTCGCTTTAATGACTACCTCATGTGAGGAGATTTTCGTGCGTAAAAAAACAACTTGATCGCAGCTTTATTTTAAAATATCCAAAATAATCACGTGTAGTTGAAGCACGTTAATCCTTAAAATTAAAATTAAAATTAACCTCGTTAATCCTTCAGTTAAAATTATAAAATAAGATTTTTTCAGGCCATGCAAATGTTTGATTGAAAGTCCTCGCGTGAAGTACAGCTATTTTGTTTACGCAACGATTCAATTTTTTCAACCCCCTCCCAACTTCAATTATTTCCAATATACAGCCAAAGCTGTTAAAATTAAAGCGAGCAAGCTGTTAGCTCTAAAAGTTCCGATAATATTAAAGCTGTCAACGTCCCAACTAATGTATCTTTCAGTTTTCACCTGTGTCGCATCATAAAACAAGAACATATGATTATATTAAAAAGCAGTATTTATTTTTTCAAATGACAAAGAGGGGATAGAAATTATCCCTTTTACTGCGACCAATTCATTTTGTGGGGCTGCCCCAACATCAAATCAGGTCCTTATTGCAGTGGCATCTTTACTGTTCACTGCGGTCAAACGTCTGAGGCTGTTTTTGTTGTCTTATTTCGAAAGGAATCATTCACGTTAACGTGGAAGCATCAGTAAGGATATGTAAAATAGCTGCTGAGGGTAAATATATTTTTCAGTTCCCTCAAGTGGGATTCTTTACTTTTAAAATGCTACTCACCCGAACAAAATTGCTTTGACAATGGCGCCGACAGTCGGTATTTCGCCGTTTTCAAACACTTAGAACTTTTTTAGTAAAGTTCCAAACAATTTAGTAAACCAGGAGAATACTCAAGTATCAAACTTTGAACAGTGAAAATGAAAACCGTATCTTTGAAGTAGTTTTCTTATTTTTTTACGTTTTACCGCGGTGAATCTTTACTGAGGGGTTTGACCAGTGGACAGATAGATTTAATATTGAGAGAGTCAAAATTTTATTTTAAAAATTCATCATCATCACTATCTTGGTCTCCGTCATTTTCGTGAATAAACAGCAACAAATGGCCATTTCTATGCCTTGGGGATTTGTTTAAGGCTACCCTTCAAAAGTGCGGCTTGGTAGTGAAATCAGGGAGTTTGACATGATAAATATGATAAATATAATGAACGCGGGGAAAGAGCGGCGAGTGAACTGGACGCCAGCGCAAAACGAGAGGCGCGAGAGTGTGGGGGCGGGGAGCGAAAAAATATTTCTTTCACTCGCTCCCCACCCCCGCCCCCCGTGCTTTGCGCTTCGCGCTCGCTTTGCTCGCCAACTTTCTCGCGTTTTTTTTGCGTTGAAAAATAGAGAGGCTGTGAACAGTCTAGTGTCCACTTGAAGAGGCCAGCTAAAGGACCTTAAGGCTGGTCGGAGTCAGAGTCGTAATCAGAAACAAAGAGTGTTATGATCTAGTGAAAATGAAACCCACGAGTATTGTAAAAAGTTTCCGATTCCATTTATGACTGTTGCTTATGATCCAGCGAGTGTCACAAGCAGAATGAAATATACTCAGAGGGCTCGAGAGCTATACTCTTTGACGAAACACGTTGGTACACCAACCCCCATCCCTCCTTCCAATGTTGGATTGCGTAATGTGGCCGAACTCCTTGTGCATTCCGTTTCAGTTTGTAAGCAAAAATAGGCAACAATCGTACGCGTTAATTTTTGCATGCTACGCAACATTGAAAAGGGGGAGAGGGGGAGGTACTAAATAATTATTTTGATGTGCCAACTGAGGAAAAAACAGTAACTGAAATGACCAAGATTTTGGCACTGATTGTAGCTTCTGCTTGCACCTCTAACAACCTTGTTTTCACTGATCATAAACAAAGGAGTGATAGCGGACTCGGAAGAAAATGGAAACGTTTTGATTCTTCCAACTTCGATTCTGCTGATCTTAATCCTGCTATTTCACTAGGTCATAAGCACTCTACAACCCCAAGTACGTCATTAGTCGAAACCTTAAGGGAGCTCTTATGGAGGTTTTTGCTTAGGCCACCTAAGAACGTGTCCATTCAGGGAGGAGTCCACTTATTTTAGATTAGTGCTTAGGGAACTTCAAGTGTCTGCTAAGGTAGTGTGTCCATAGGAGTGTCTGCCCACCTAAGGAGGTGTCCATTCAGGGAGGTGTCCACTTATTTTAGATGAGTGTCTGCTTAGGGAACTTCAAGTGTCTGCTAAGGTAAGTGTGTCCATAGGAGTGTCTGCCCACCTAAGAAAGTGTCCATTCATGGAGGTGTCCACTTATATTAGAAGAGTGTCTTCTAAGGGAGGAGTCTACTGAACAATTAGACCCGTCGGGTCAATAGCCCATGAGGTGAAGCCGAATGGGCTATTGACCCATGGCCCTTAAGGGTGAAGGGTCTAATTGTTTAAGTATCACCCAACTAGTCGGACAGAAAAAGCAATAATAAAGTTAGCAAATGCAAGTTGAAGAAAGATTTATTTGGGAATAAAACGAAAGAAAGCGTCAAGAATTTCGCTACTCGATGACTATTACTAATAGTCCTCTAGTAGCGTAGCCAATCAAAATGCAGGATTTGCATTAGTCCACTAGTTGGGTGATTCTAATAAGGGAATAGTGTCCATAAGAGTGTCTGGTCACCTGAGGAGGTGTCCATGTAGGGGCTGAGTATACGCTTCAAAAGTGTTCACTCTTGGGAGTGCGTGCTTAGGAGAGTGACCCTTAAGGAAGTAGTCTCAACCTGTGGGTGGTTGGGAAGGAAGGATATCCAATGATGACAAATTACCAGGTAATCCAATCTGAAATGCCCTAATACTAGTTTCTCCAATTTGTGAAAATACATATAAATTATAGTAAGTACAGCATTCAAGATGTTTTTTGGTTTACTATAAAAAGGCTTCAACCAGAAGTAACAAGAAACCATAATCTTTCTGTCAACAACAACTAATCTAAATGTATTTCTAACAACATACTGCAGTACCACCATTTCAACAGAGTACCAATATTGAGTTTTGTTTTCTACATTGAACTGTAGTCATGTATATCATACTTCCCCAAAAAGGTTTCAATTGTTAGTTTGAGTACTTTGAGACACTCATAACAAAGAGTATCATAAAAATTATTATTACTGTAACTGAAGAAAATATGCATCAGTTGTACGTGTTGTTCATGCAGTCAAACCAATGATAATCTTGGAAATGTTCTTTATAAGTGGATACTGGTCAAGTGGATGCTTCTGGTTCTGAAATAAATAAACAAACAAAAATTAAAATGGCACTGTCTATTGGTTTGACAAGTATACACAACTACATACAACTCTCGGATTACAAAGGTACAAGAATGATCTTTGATTCTCCCAGTGATCAATACACAAGATGGTGCGTGCACCTTGGAAGAAATCTGTGAGACATTTTCATCCCAACATGAAGCATCTTATGAAGATTCATCAATGAAAACTGTTTTGTGCTTTCTAGGGGAAGCCACAAGTAAACAGGCATCTTCAGACTTGCGTGGTGGTGACCTAGCTTTTTGCCCACAAAAATTACACAATGCCCAGATGTGTGTCTGTTAAATTCAAGATACTGAATAAACAATCTAAATTGCAAAAAAATACATGTTCGCAATTTTCACATCTAATGGACAGTTTGGATGTGTTGTAAAAGCTAGGCTCTATTTATCCCAAGTGATGCTGCCAAAATCATGAATGTTTTGTCCCCAAAATTTCACAACTTCCCAAACTGAGGAGGGGGAGGGGGGGGGGGGGAACGCTGCCATAAAGCATAATTATATATAGTTGTAGAACCACACCTCTACTTCAAAGCACCTAAAATCGGGAGATTGAGGTAACCGGCAGACAAAACAAACTAAAACCAGTTGCTAATCAGTAATAAGTGGTAGGCAAGAAGACAGGAGTGGTAGGCAGCTTTCTTGGATGCCATCTTGTTTGTAACAGCTACTATCATGACAGCACTCACTGCTGACCATTCATGCAGTTTATTTTCCCAGGCGGTTTGTGTGCGGCTTGATTCAAAACAGTACTTATTGTTTTGGTTACAATTTGAACTGGAAGAGTATTAATACAAAAGTAAAAGTAGGCCACAGATATTTCATTGTAGGCGGCAAAATTGCCTACTGCAGGAACATCACACTTCGACTGGGCTAAGAGCCCCACCTTGCAACCAAAAAACAGTTTTCATTATTTTGTCTTCAAAACTAAACCCAAGAATTAGTCTGTGTGCATGATTTTCCTCAAAATTTTTAATTCTGTTAGACCTTTGTCCACTTGGAACAATTAAATCATGTCTGCAGACAAAAGTTAGTCTGAGTCGCAGACAGTCTAAACTTCCTGATGTGTAGTCCATCTGCAATGGCTCCCAAAAGTTTGTACTGATACCCTGTCGGTTTGCAAGGATCTGTGTATTCATTTCTGATTGGCTAGTTTCATAACACACTTTGTGATTGGCCAAATTTTGCGAAACTGGTCACGCAAAGACACGCAAAGCTTAAAATACATGTAAATTATTTTGTTTACAAAAAGCTCAGCTTTGCATACCAAAAAGTTGAAGAGGCTGTCTGATTCGCCTTTCTATTGTAATCTATGTGTCACGTAATTGAAAAGAGTAATGAAAGAGTATTGTTCATCAAGTGATGGAAACAGTCTAACATACAAGTTTGCCAAAATTGAAAGTCTGGTGGAGGTATGTATCACTGCAATATTGATCAGAAGCAAGCCATAATAATCAGTAATCATTACTGCTGGTGCTACCATATGTCTTTAGAAAAAAACCTGGTCTTTCACTGACAACACTGGAACCAGGAGAGTTTTTTAACAGAGTGTCCAAAGGCACTGGAAAATCAAAGATCTGCTTTAGCCTGTCACCAAATTCATAAATACACTGTGACCTCCAAGATATTCCCATTACGTGTTTTGCTGTTCAGGTAGAAGATGATCAGTTTATTGCAAACTGCTCCGTTACATCTTTGAATGCTCTTTGCCAACTTTCTTCAGAAATTTTTGCCCTTTTTTGCTTTTACAGGACAAACAAAGAAAGATTATGATCTACATGACTGCACACATTAGAAAGAAATAAGAGACTAGCCAATCAGAAATGAATACACAGATCATTGTAAACCTGCAGAATATCAGAACAACCTTTTGGGAGCCATTGTGCAGATGAACTATAAGGATTTTGTAACATGCTTGGCTGCAACACAGGCTAACAAGTCCATGCATATTATTTTTTTGTTACAAATGGAGTCCACTTTGCTTACCACATTCTGTGATCTTGGATCTTAGGCAAGTGGCTCAAACATGTAAGGCTGTACTCCAAGTTCCTGATCAAAAATATCAAAATCATCATAGTCTTCGTAATCATCATAGTCGTCATAATCATCATCCTCATCATAATCATCGTAATCATCATAATCATCATCTTCATCATCATCATCATAGAAAACATCATTAACTCTACATCTATTTTGCATTGGCTCTTGATCACCAGGAAGGGCATAGGTTCTCCACGCAAACTGAAGTCTGGTGATGCCTTCTTCACCTTGTGAGTGGACAATTGCACAAGCAACCCCTGCAAGATATCCAAATGATCCTGATGGAGCCTCGGAACTACAAGATCCACCGTCACCTCCATATGGGCCATAGCTTTTTGGACTCCCGTCAGAATCACGCTTGTTAGAGTGAAAAGTCAGGCAATCGATCATCCAACCAGATCTAACTTCAACTTTAGTAATCCTCTCATTTTCTTCCAAATGAAACTGATGATGCTCGGACTGAGCAGAGTCACTTCCAAACTTCACCTCTTTGTCACCATTGTAAAAAATCTTTAGGCCCCCAAGCACAGGTCTACCATCCCAGCGGCGAATCCACAGTTCCATTCCCTTTATGTAAACATCATTGTCTAAATCTTCAACTGCCTCTTTGTCTGTGTGTTTGGACGTTTCAGAATTTACTTGGCCTCCATTGGCAAAGGAGCGCCCCCAAGTTACAACATATTTGGCAAATTCCCTTGGAGCTGCCCACTTTTCATCGGTTGAATCTTTCTCAGGAGGGTCCATTTTCAGCTTTTGGGCCTTCACAAGTATTTCTTCACAGTTGTCTGCCACAAGCTTGTGTGACGAGACTTCCTTGAGATATGACTCTGATAAGGTGGGAAGTCGTATCAACGGTAACAATTTTGGAAGAGAATCTTTTCGTTTCACGACATCATGTTCGATGTACCGGAACACCGCTTGTAGCACGATCTTTTCCCTTTCTTCAACACAAGGAATCAAGCCTTCGATCACCACACAGATCTCTTCATCAGCAAGCAGATCGGTCAGAAGATTTAACTCGAGGGACAAGAATTCCTCTTTCTTGCAGACGTCTGTGAAATGCCTCAAAGCGTGTTTTTTGGCCTCTTTGCTGAGCTCATCCAGCGCAAACACATCTGCTAGCTGCCAAATGCCTAGACAAGTTTTATCGTCGATGGCACGTTCCAAAAACTTCCCGCAGGATTTCTTTACAAACTCAACACCCAGATAATTAGCTGATTCGAGTAAAGTTTGCACATTGTCCTTGCTAATATCGATATTCCCCGAATATGCGAACTCTATCAAATCGCTAACGGCACTTTCGTCTAGACCAAGAATTTCTATCTCGTCTTTTTTTCCATCCTCCCAGTTAGCTCCCAGAAGGGCTTCAAAGTAGGGGCTAAACGAAGCCAGTACAACGCGATGAGCTTGCACCTTTCGTTTTTCGCCGATCTTCAGGGTGACATCGGAGTATCTGCCATCTTTGTACATAGTTAAAAGTCCCTTGAGGAGATTGGAACCATGGTCTGAATCAACCACGTGTAAATCATCGATATCCTTTGAAAGAGACCTCTCCAAAGCAGGCACATCTCCCTTCTTAGCCGCCGCCATGTCGATTTTCGATCAAACTTTCGGATTTGGCTCACGTGTACCGGCGACCGGAACTTTTAACGAGTTCTCCCTCGGGAAGACTTTTGCCACAGTTCCCCCACTCCCACAGGTCCTACGTCCTGCAAGTTTTCAACAAGTCAAGGTTTCTGTTAGTCTAACACAACACAAGTAACTAAAGGTCACTAAACCAAAGCATACTCTAAGAGATTGTATGGATTTAAAATTGAACGTAATATGAGTTTGAAAATATCTGGGAACGAGGTTGGGTACTTGAAGTATTTGTGGAAAAATAATAATTACAGAGAATATTCAATCAGATACCCAGGTCCCTGAGGTTTTCTTTTATCTTTTTTCTACTAAAGCAAAAGCGAAAAAGACTCGTTTTCGTCGCTTCGTGACTCCTTCAAGATTTTAAGAGGCGGTCTCTGTTAAAACCACCCACTCAATTTCGCATCAAAAATAATTTTGACTGAAACTCTGTCAACTGAAAGACTTTACCGAGGAAAGAACTAAAACAGATTTGGTTTGATCCGAAATAATTTTCGGGCCGCGTTAGGAGCCATTAAATATTTCCCCTGGTCAGGGCCAGTCGCAACGTCTCGAAAACTTAAAAATAGGCCTTTTTGGTGACACTATAAAATTTTCCATTCGCATCTTCTAGCCACGAGTTTTATATCAATTTGCTCATAAACCTTTCTAGTTTCTCATGACAGTTACAATTTTCCCCTCAATGTATCTCGAAAGGCGAAATTGACCATATTATGAACACTACTAATCGATATCTACCGAAGGCTGAAAATTGCCTGGATTTAGAAGCTAATTTTACAAATTTGGCACCTGCTTGATGTCTCTAGCCTATACAGCCGAAAAGTGCCGTCCTTCATCTGCAAAAATATGCAAAATCCCATGTACGTTTTCGGTATTTTAAAAGTTATGTCCGTTTGTATCAGCAAATGTACAAGCATTTGTGATTTTTTCGCCGGTATCGGAATCAACATATCTCAAGCAGATTTTGTCATTAATCAGTACAGCTTACCTGCTTCGCTATTCGAGCTTATGTCCACCTTGAGAAGTTTTTCAATCTCCAGGCTGCTGAATTCCATAATAACTCTAGCAAATAAGTAAGTATTGCCTTCGAAACTTGAGCACGCAACTATTGGGACTCGTGGCAGCAAACCCTAGTTCGAAACAATGGCAACACTTCGTGTTAAAAATCCATTGAAACATTATTTCCTAGCTAAATTCCTTCATACTTCAGTCAATGAACTCTCCAAGTCCGCTATTAAGAATAAAACCCAGATTTTAGGGCTTATATTTGGAAGACATCCTCCAATTTATACTGCTGAACGATCGAGTACAAGTGTGATGCTGCCATTTTACCATATTAGGGCAAAAGAACGCGCAACATATGCCACGTTATTACACTGTAGAACAGGGCAAAAATACGGACTGGTTTAACATATAATACGAGCGGACATTTTGCTGATCGCAACTGAAAACAGCATTTATGCTATAGTTATTCGTAAGGTTAATTTGGTTTTGTGTGCAGAAACATATGCCCTTTGCACTTTTCATTCATATTTTCAATTTTCAGTTGATAGATTAGTTTCTCAAAGCGGAAGTCTTCTGAAGCTAACTACATGAAATAAACATGAAAATTAAGTATTGATTCCCTCTTTCAGTTGCTTGACTTGTAGAATTTATGATGGACTTATATGAAAACAAATGGCAGTGCTTTCAATTATGACACCAAGGACGCAAAATGGATGCTTGTAAGTGTCTAAACGTTAAAAATAGCAGAATATCTAATTTTGCATTGGCGTGAGCATTGGTGTCAAGTTACATTTGCGAAGTGAAGTGAAGTGAATACTTCATTTATCCTCGGATTATAGAGTAGCTTTTACAGAGCTAATGTCTCCGAGCATTTCAGCAGTACAACGGTACAATGGGTAAAGACAGAAGTCCATAACTAGAAGTCTACATCTCTGGTAATAGGCTTTGAGATATGTCTTTCGCGTGTACCTCGCGCTCCTCGCGTGTAGGCTATTTTTAGAACAGCTTTGCCGCGAACAAGTAGCCAATCACATTGAAGTATTTTTTAATTCGCGCCTTTGATTGGTTGAACAAATTTTTGAAGAAAAGCAGAACTGCAGAGGACGAGTGAACTCGAGCGAACGGCATTACGAAATTTCTGTTTGTTGGTCATCGTAATTTCCGTTTTGTGAGGATTAAATCGTCCGGACAAGAATCATCAGGCCATCTTTCATCGATGACGATAGCATCGAAGTTGTAAAAATTCGGAGCATCCAAATAAGCGAGAGGACCTCAGTGTTTTGGAGTCAGAATACGAAATGGCAGCGGGCAAGATAGACTAATTCCTAGTCAAATTCAAAATGCGAAGACACTAAATTAAGATTAATGGTACTCTCAAGATGAAGACAGGCATTAAGAGAGCAAGTGCATTTTGGCACAGGTTCGTTGCTATTTTGAAAAACAAAACCGTGGTCCCTGAAGCGCTCAACATCGAGCGCGGAATGAACAGAATGAAGTTTGATTCGTTTGAGAACAACATTCAGAGAAAACGACAAGTTTGGCGAGTTTCGCATGTTTTTGGAATTGTAAGGACGGCATGAAAACAAAAGACTGACTAAGGTAATGTACTTGTTTTAATATGAATAGAAATACGAGTTTAATTCATCGAACAATGATGATTTCATTCACATCCGTCAAAAGTTTAATTCAAGTTGTGCTTCTCGGGCACTTCGCAGTGTGCAGCTATTGTGTTGTGTATGTTGTTCAGTATTTTAACACGAGGATGTGCTGTACAAAATAAAGACACACTTAACTACTAAAAGTTTGCGGAACTTCTGTTCATAAATTCTCTCGTAAATTATAAAAAGTCGACCTGTTTGTTTTGTGAGTTTGTCTACGTAAACCCGGCGACGGGTTGCTTTTTCACTCGCCTTCAAATGCCACTGAACAGACGTTTGAAATCACTATCTACGATACTACTTCTGTCGAAATGTGAGAATTAAAGAGAATGGCCTGTCAAGTGTTTTGATGTGATTTGATTTATTTCACCTGCCACTTTCCAAAATATTCGGCCGCAACTTAGAACTCCAATCGTGTCGAAATAGTGGGTTACGTCATTTTCTCGCGAGACATCAGTTTCTAAAATAGCCTACACGCGAAAGACATAGCACGCGCCCCAATACCAGATGTAGACTTCTAGTTATGGACTTCTGGTAAAGACCAGACCTCAACACCGGGAAACTCCGTGCCCTACTCTTAACGATGAGTGTGTGGGTTCTTTAACGTCCCCTGCTGACCATAACAGTGAAGATGCAGGAGACGGGGCCTACGGTTTATCGTCCTTATCCGAGAAGACTAGAACATCTAACCATTTACAGATGTCATTGCAAAGGCAGCATATTCTCCTCAGTTATTTTAAAGTGCCTATGAAGTAAAAAAAATTTTCGCGTTATTTTGTAGCTTGTTATATGTACTTTCCGAAATGCCCAAAAGCGAATAGTGTTAAAGAGAGAAAAATCCGAGTTTTTGCCGCCTAAAGTTCGAATTTGACGACTTTGAAGTGGGTCCATTTCGCGCGCGGCCAGAACGATCGTATTACAAGGTCGTGACGTAGGAAATTGTTCAGTCGACTCGAGCGTAATGGCGGATAAGAGTGGTGTGAGTGCAAGAGGAAACTATTGCGTGGTCGGTGACCCCAATAAAAACAATTGCCGGGACAAAACAAGTACATCGATAGTATCGATGGATTATCTACACAAAAACTAAACTTTGCGGCAGAACTGGAGTCGGTTTTTGCGAATTCACGGCGAAAGATGATGTCCCACATATCAGCCTTCAGCACATTTTGACGAAAGCTGTTACGATGGTCTTCGATGAAACATCGGCGGCGTTTTATTCAGACAGTGGAAACCATGTGCAGCTAGAGGTATCTAATCAAAGGGTGTATTGCCACAAGAAACACTGATCGTCAAACTTTACTCTTGTATTTTGCGAGCGGAAAATACATTAAATCTTGTAATTGCATATTTGTTGTGATTTCTGAAAATAAGACTTCTCGTTATTCACACTACGGCTCGCGAGAATATGAAGCAAATGAATCAGACGACAAATATAACGGCAAATAAAGGTGCCCCAAGTTATTTAGTCAAGTAATTTTTGGTTTTATAGGCTGTGTTATGAAGCTGTCCGCTGAAGCTATTGCTTCCTTTCTTGGCGCCATTTTGATTTTTTGGTATAAAGTGCAAACTGCAGCACCAATTTAGATTTATTTTTTTGGGAAATTGTCCATGAATGCCACGTAAAGGAATTACTATATTATAAAAACTGAATAAATCTGAAATATTTACAATATGTATGCTGTTCAGCAAAGCAGTGCAACACATGTAAATAGTTAAAAGTAGGCCCTGGTCAAAGATTGTATACCAGTATTTTAATAGTGAGTGAAAGCTTTATTTAATTTCTCCCATTTGACATAAGTTCCATCAGGTTACAACAGATAGGGGGACTGAATTATAACAACTGAACAGTACCATTTTGTATTGAAGGTTTTCCCAGAAACTCAGAGCAATGATATTTACGATATTGAAAATATGAGGGCTAAAGCCAGGCATACTTTTTTATTGACGTTTCATTACTGTTTTAATTTCAAAATGTTAATTCTGACTTCAAGGCAGCCCTAGGTGGGTTATCTTCCTGGCACTTGACTCAAAAAACAAAGCAAGCAGTAATGTTGCTTCCCCCCCCCCCCCCCCCCCCTCCCCGGATGGAATGCTAGTCCATAGCAGGTAACCCCCTGCATATCAGGCTGCCCTGATAATTTTCAAGTAACCATTCATATGGTGGAGCGAGGCACTCACTGAGAGTGTCTCACCCAACAACACAAGGCAATGACCTGGGCCTGGGCTCGAACTCAGATCACTTGATCCGGCGTTCCAAATGCTAACCGTTAGGCCACGGTGTCTCCCTGAAATGTGCTGATGTATCATTGCTATTTATTCTGGTACATTTTTTGAGTCTCCCAAATCCAAGTTTCATGTTCTCTCAAAACAGTATTATTGTCATGATTCCATAGTCACCAAGACCACAGCTAAACAATTTAATGTGAGTTTTCACCCTTAACTTCATTTTTATTCAAACAATTTGTACTTGCCAACTTGATGTTTTAGTTATAAGAACAAAGTAAATTATTTTGATAAACCTGTTCTTTCTTTAATGGCTGGTACTTTCAAGTGCACATGAAGAATAAACTGAAAATTACATCACAGTAGAATACCACTACAAATGAGAACATCACCATCTGTATGTTCAATGGTATACTGTGGCATTACAGTGTTAGGAGGTGTTTAAAATAATAATAATTATATTTTTATTTCATATAAAAGTGTACAGTTAGTTTTTTTTACATGATATGTGCATGACTTCATCGTGGTGCGAGATGGAAAAGTCATACCGTGTTTACATAAGCCATTTTGTTTGGGTGAGTTTTATACTGCCGTTAAAAAGAGTATGAAATGAACAGTCATCAGCTGAGTCATACCATGTTAACATGACACCAGAATAAATTTTTATGCTGGAATGGAAATCTCGCCCTGATACAGTAACCAGGGTGAACTTGCACCAGTATGACTCGCTCTGGTATAACATTTTGTGGTGTAATCATGAAATCACCCTCTCAGTACAAATCATGCTATAATCCACAAAAATGTGCGCAATATCATTCAGGATGTAACATTTGTAGGATGGGTAGAAAAACACACATCTTTGGTAATAAATTATTTTTATTGCCTGCACATTTTGGATTTTTTTCTAGTAAATAATCTTGCAAGTTATAATTACATGTACATAAGCAAAACCTCATGCCCTCAATAAAGAGGGCCACCCTCTTTCTTAGCCCTAAAGGCTGGAATTTCTACCAAATGTTATGATACATGTAAAGACAGGCTGGTGTTGGGCCTTTGACTGTCCCAGCCCATGCATAACTAGGCCATCCATACGGGTCTGCCATAGGGAATCTAAAGAACAAAGTCAAATTTTAAAATTAGGAGAGAACATTATATATAGGTTCTTTCAAAGTTCTTTTGAGCACTCTCAACGAAATATTCAGATTATTAAATACAACACAGTTTATTACCATACCACAGCAAAAGAGTTAAACAAAAAAAATGACAGTTCGCGGGAGTCACGAACTGGACGAACTGAGGTAGAAATTTTCAACCCTTTGAGACATCTGATCGCACGGGATAGCATAATTATATGCCCCACAGTCAATAAATAAATCTGTATTTATTGCATTGGAATTTACAAAATAAACAAAACATGCAGCCACCCAAAAGCAAAGTATTTGCCTTTTAAGACTTGAAGAGCTAGATGGATTGATTTTCTTATGTATTCTGCATTCATGAACGTGTTCTGGATCATCGCATTGAACATGCATGACTGCGAGACTCGTACAATCAAACAAGAATAAAAATAACAGTGAGGGGAAGACACTAATAGACCTTCACAGAATACTTACTGGTTTCAGGTTAATTGTCTCGGCGTAGTCGGCGACCTGAGCATTTACGAGAACTTCTCTTCCCAGACCTTGCACATAACACTGCGGGAAAAGGCGCCGTATTCTGCCGCACACGTCTTCGTCGCTGATCGGTCGAGTGAACCTACAGTCCAACAACTTCTGTTTTACTGGAATCGCTCCTCTCCGATTATTGCGCGTTTGAAACTACATCCGAAGAAACATTTAATTATCGCTGCCTTTATATAGTTAAATCGAGATAAAAACTTAAAATTTGGAGTAAAACTCGAGCGGGAACCCGAACAGCAATGGAAGCGAAAAGAAGCGATGTGGGGTAAACAAATCGGTGGAACAATTTCATACGTCACAGATCGTAAACTCGTTCCCAGTCTCCGGACCCACTGTTTTGTCATACCAAGGTCACTTCAGGCGGCAAAAAGTCAGATTTCTCTCTCTCTGACATTATTCGTTTTTTAGCTTTTCGAAAAGTAGACATAATAAGCCACAAAAAACGCAAAAATATTTTTTACTTCATAGGCACTTTAAGACCCTGAGTGTTTCTCGTCTAGCGTTTATAACACAACATGTAGCCATTAGAGAATTAAAATATAATTTTGGCAAATATAGCATATGTATTATGGATTTTTCTGGTCAGATACAAGTTTATGAACACTTGGTGTGACCTATATGCTTGTCGATTTCAAGCTTGGCTCAGAGTAATGTTATTTCAATCGAAAGTGTATTGTTCAAGTTCCACTGCCACATTGCCTGCATACTTTCAGGTTTAGTATGGCTTTCGTTTATTCCGAGAATATAGCAGTCTCAAGTATTTTGCAACTTATTAATCACTGTTGTGCTATCGCCTTTATACGGACTCGCGTGCAATACTACTGAACTCAGTCCAACTATTACACTGTAAATTATTCGGCAATTCTTTTAAGTGCTGCACTGTGACTTTTAAACAAATTTATTACTACAGATGATATTTAAGCTTATTTATCGCTCTACAAGTCGGCACAGCATTGTCAGGAAAGTAAGTATTTGCAATAGGAAAGCATGCAGTATTTACAACAGAGCAGACTTACGGGAACCTGTCGGGACGTGTTGTCCATACATAGTGCTGATTTCCCTTGACATGTCAGGATTAACCGCATTTCTGGTCTTCGTTTTTCCTGCCGGAATGCAGTGGGTACTGGCAAGTGCGACGTGGCCGCCAGTATTTATCTGGTTTTTCACACTCAGACATTGCTGTGGAGCAGTTTTCCCGTTTGAAGAGTCAATTTCCGTGTTTACTCGTATCAGTACTTTTGGAAGCTTCCGCTTGTGGTCGGACAATCCGAAGTTTTAATTTTGATCAACACTGAAAAAATGGGCACAAGTTGTTCCGTCGATTTCGTCCGCCATTTCACAACAATTTTTCTCACTGATCCATCGCTGTTCAAGCTGATCCGAGGATAGTTCGAGTTGCAACCCCGACCTGATAAGGATCAGCTTACATTCGCGCACAGTTCCTCTTAGCTGACTTACGTGACACGTTTGCAACTGGTCAGGGTTGATGTTATTCCTGCATTCAGAAAGCTATGATACCCTGGCCAGAGACTCTTTAGTGACAAAATGCCCCCTCCTCCCTTTATCGTGAATTCGAATTAAATTCTACTTTTCCCCTATGCCAAAGACTTCATTCAAAACCCTTGCTAGCGGTTTTGCTCATGAGGTTTTATGCGGACCTCTGAGGAAGCAGCATCACACTTGTACTCGATCGTTCAGCAGTATAAATTGGAAGATGTCTTCCAAATATGAGCCCTAAAATCTGGGTTTTATTCTTAATAGCGGACTTGGAGAGTTCATTGACTGAAGTATGAAGGAATTTAGCTAGGAAATAATGTTTCAATGGATTTTTAACACGAAATGTTGCCATTGTTTCGAACTAGGGTTCGCTGCCACGAGTCCCAACAGTTGCGTGCTCAAGTTTCGAAGGCAATACTTACTTATTTGCTGGAGTTATTATGGAATTCAGCAGCCTGGAGATTGAAAGTCTTCTCAAGGTGGACATAAGCTCGAATAGCGAAGCAGGTAAGCTGTATTAATGACAAAATCTGCTTGAGATCGGCTTGAGATACGTTGATTTCGATACCGACGAAAAAAATCGCAAATGCTTGTACATGTGCTGATACAAACGGACATAACTTTTAAAATACTGAAAACGTACATGGGTTTTTGCATATTTTTGCAGATGAAGGACGGCACTTTTCGGCTGTATAGGCTAGAGACATCAAGCAGGTGCCAAATTTGTAAAATTAGCTTCTAAATCCAGGCAATTTTCAGCCTTCGGTAGATATCGATTAGTAGTGTTCATAATATGGTCAATTTCGCCTTTCGAGATACATTGAGGGGAAAATTGTAACTGTCATGAGAAACTAGAAAGGTTTATGAGCAAATTGATATAAAACTCGTGGCTAGAAGATGCGAATGGAAAATTTTATAGTGTCACCAAAAAGGCCTATTTTTAAGTTTTCGAGACGTTGCGACTGGCCCTGACCAGGGGAAATATTTAATGGCTCCTAACGCGGCCCGAAAATTATTTCGGATCAAACCAAATCTGTTTTAGTTCCTTTCCTCGGTAAAGTCTTTCAGTTGACAGAGTTTCAGTCAAAATTATATTTGATGCGAAATTGAGTGGGTGTTTTTAACAGAGACCGCCTCTTAAAACCTCTGGGGTCCAGATGAGGTCTAGTCTGAAATGTCATCCGTCCTCTCTTCCTTACCCCCAGAGGAGGGGCGCGGGCGAGAAGGAAGAGAGGACGGATGACATTTCAGACTAGATGAGGTCTGGCTGGCCCTCTCGTAGCGTTGCGTGACAGGGATAGGGTCCATTCGGAACTCTGTGACAGGAATCGTTCCCAGGGTCTCTCTTTTTTCGACAGCGCAAGCTCAGGTGGTTTGAACAAAAAAAAAAAGAATTTTACTAATATGAATTATAATTCCAAAATAACTGTAATAACTTGTTTAATCATCATTTCGAAACAGCGAAGCAGCAACCAAGAGCACAAGCAGGGAGCTAGGAAGTGGCTTCCTGTCTCAATTTCCCAAAAACAAGCTAGAATAAACCGTGTTTATTACTGTTTATGTTTGTCTTATATTGTTAATCAAGCTGCCAGATGGCAGAAAAAGAGTTTATAAGAATTACCGTGAACAAAGCACCGTTTTCCGGCTAAAAAATGGACTTCGAGATCACAGTTCTTCGGCAAGCATCCGTTGCTAAGTAACATACCGTTCAACTGAACATAAAGAGCGAATTTCCGGTACCTTTGGCGAAACTGTTAATTGTTGTGATGTAAGCTGTTCGAACGGCAATGATAGATGTCTTTTACTACAATTTTCAATGGGACTTACTCTCCGATGGGAAATACAAGCTCTTCAATGGGAAATACTCTCTGATTTGGGCTCAATAGAGCCTGTTAAAAAATACCGAAAATGCCAGTTGGGCATATTAATTAATTTTCTTTTAATTAAGTCGCTTTAAGTGTTTCTTTAACGTTCAAAATTGACGTATGTTAAAATTCACTAAACAGTGTCTATACGATATGAAATACAAAACAAGCTCACTTTTGCAGTCGACTCCTGGATGGCAAAAAAGGAAGTCTAACAATCGACTGCGTTTTTCTGATTTCACGCCAGATGGTTTTATTTTATATTTTTTGTATCTTGTACTTCCACATACAACACGATTTCTTCGTTTTCGGACTGTGTGTTGATTCAATAACTTTAAAACCATGCATGATGTGATCAAGAGGTTGTTGTGGTCCGCAGCAAAGTTATTTCTGTGCTAGTGTCGGCAAATTCAAACCCGAATTGTTAGATCAAAAACAATAACGAATCTTGATTAAATGAAGATTGGCGCGAAATGTTTTCAATTTATTTGCTCAGCTGTGATTATTAATTTCTGGCTATTTTTTTAGCTGTTATGGGCGGATCACTTCATGTGTAATGAATTTTCGTTTTCACGCAACAAACTCCATAGCTCAAGCTAAGCTCGAAGCACGCACGAAAACGCCCCTCGCAAAAATCTTCAGGTGAGCGCATTTTTTGGGGTAATTATTATATCGGTTGACTTACTGTAGTGCAATGCGTTATTTTGTATAAAACCAGTTTATGGCTTTAATACGAAGGTACAATATCGCTGAAAATCAACCGTGCGTTGACTGCGGTTTGAAACTTCCACTCCCTACAAGAAAACAATGGCAATGCTCGTCATTATAACATAGTGAAAATTATAGCTAATACTTTTTACGCTGCAGCTGCCTGTGACTAAGGTTACCAAGAATAGTTAGCTCAGTTCTAATGGAAGTATCGTTTAAATATCCCTTTATTTCTCAAATTGTTATACTTAAATCGTGAATTAAAAGACTGATCAGCCTTCTTCCTTATAATACGCATACATTCGCAGCAACACGTTGTTTGTTCAGACGTGAGAAAATATAACTTTCAAATTGGTTCTTAAGCTGTTATAAATTAATTCTTTTAGTTTTAACCCAAAAAAGGTCGTATAAAAACACTATTCGCTATTGAAGAAAATATATATTTTGGCCATGTCGTTCTCCTGAAACTAAATTTAGAAAGAGTGAAAACGGCCGTTCTGTGTCGAAGCTATGAATAGGAAAAATAAATGAGCTCCTTTCGTGGACTCCCGTCATCAGGTTATATCATATTTCTAAGAAAATCAGGAGAGCTATTCTAGTACAATATGATTTTAGGGCATCAGTTCGATTTTGGAAATTTTGTTATCAGCAACTTTATTAAGGCTAGGCAAGGAGGAGTGAATAAGGGTCAGCAAATCCGTCGATCCGTGCTAATTTTTAGCAAAATCTGCCAATTCGCTGAAAATATTTCAGAAATCCGAATCCGCAACGACTTAGGTGTTTTTTTCTGTTAGAGACGTGAGCACCTCAGAACATTCAGTAACTTAAATCAGAATGTCAAATTTGCTTGACACTGACTTGTTGTTTTTTTAAAAAATCGATGAAGGCCTCCAATTTGGGCATCATTTGCGGTCCCGGGATCATTTGCGGACCGGGATCATTTGCGGGCCTGTACAGCCCGAAGTTGTTTGGTCGAAACGTCTTTGAAGTTTTTATTAACGTTGTTTCTAATGTTAAAACATGTTAAAACAAGTCAGTGCCAAGCACAAATTTTATATTCTGATGTCCATCCCTGACTGCAGTTTCAGTATTTTTAGTTTATTCAGCAGCATATCTGTCATCAAATTAGCCTACTATTAACCGTACTTGGCGCTCTAATCGAGCAAATCAAGTTACAAGAACGTGGACTCTCTATCCAGTTCTCAGATATGATTTCAGATGTAGAAATAACTTTTTTGAATACATGTGTTTACAAGAGCGAAAGATTCAAAACAGAATCTATTCTAGGCGTGCGCACGCACTTCCAATCGACAAACTTTCTAGCACACATATTTCTCCTGCTCCGCAGCAGAGTACACACTTTTCCCTGCCACAGGCGTCAGGAAAGAATTCATCAAAATGCGAGTTTAAGACTTCTGAGCACTCATTCTTCAAAAACAACTTTTTAATATAATATTAAGCAATTCAAACGATCGCGAAAGATTGTCGGCTCTACAGAAAACGGCGCAAAGAATTTTGCCCTTCTGTGCCTAATCTTTTAAAAGCATTTTAACGAGAAAGTGGCATCTATAATAGGAAATTGTCTCGTTCTCGGAGAATATTCAAAGACCCTTCTATCCTTTCGAACAGAAAAGGGAGGTCCTTGAAGGATGTACTCGTTAAAGCACAACTATGAATGTAAGATTATAAACATCGACCAATGGGAGTCGCGTTTGGCCTGTCTATTTTATTTCAGTGCAATCATTGCGCCAATTTAAGTTGACGATCCGTATAGTAGTCTACTTCAAAACAAACAAAATCCATAATCCACGCTGAAACATTGAAGAAATCAAACCGCCTTCCGTAAAATATATCTCCAAATCAAATCCGTTGATCCGCAAACCTATTCATCACTGCCCCAAAAGGTGGTTTGAAAGTCAAAATGTTTGCCAAAAATTGAGATATATATTTATTGTATGGCTAAACATAACCAATTTACTCATCTCTAGTGGAATATATTACGTTTTCGAACATAATTAATTCATACAGCTGTGCCAATACAACACGAGAGAATTATCGAGAATTATCTCTAGCTTAGTAGCCAGCAATAAAGACTGGCAAGCGGTCGCCAGAATTTGAACATGTACTGTGCACTCACCAGTCCCCTGGCTGCTTTTTTGGCTAACCCAATGTTCCTTAATACAAGAATCGTCAGCTTTGTAGACTAGCGGCGAATGTGCCGCTAAAAACAGGGGTGGCGCAATGGTGAGAACACCTGCCTGCATCCCACGAATGGGCCGGCTTTGTGGTCGAGTTCGAATCCCAACCATCCTTGCTCCAAGGACGTTCGCCCGAAAATTTTCTAATCGACAGATTTTTTTTAAATTTTTACTGTGGTCGGATAATGAGTTATATTACTTGCGTCGGGAATACAAAAAAGTGGGGGTCACCGACTTCATTTCAGAGATAAAGCGTGTAGAAAACTACCCTGATTTTGAAAAATTGGCGCACGTAATTTAGCATGGCTTACAGTGTTTGTAGTTTAAAATATCGAAGATGAGTAAACGGAGGCATATGATCTTGGTATTTTGAAGAAGTACGTCCATTGCGTGAATAAACCCCAGTGTTGCCATCGTTTTTGTAAGACCTAACACTGGAATAGCCGAAAACGAATGAGATCCGAAAGCGGAGTTCGAACATGCGTGCGACAAAAAAAATCACACTTTTAATCGATAGATTTTTTTCATTTTCTCACAAAATGTTGATAAGCGTTAACAAAAGTGATCTGTTAGAAAAAAATAGGGGTCACCGACCATTTGAGAGAGCAAACTGCAAGCGAAGATAGCGACGTGAACGGCTACCCACCCTGTATATATGTTTAGAACGTTTCCTCAGCGCGCGCGCTCGAAGCATGAAGTGGCGCGGCTTTGCGACATGAATTCCAATTCGATCGCGAATACACGGCCTACTATCGAGCTCAAATTTAACAGAGAACGAACGTGAACGTGAACGTTTTTGCTAAGTGCGTTGATATCCCGATTTCGACACTCGGGTTTTCAGGCAATGTGAATTTTTTTCGGGCAAGGGGGTCACGGCCACCCCTCCCCCTGAAGTTTAGGTGCCCGTATAAAAGGTCATTTTTTGATTTACATTGAAATTTGACTTGTGATATTCAATGGGCGTAAAATGAAGGCTAAGGAGAAGGCGTTGCGATGAATTCAGGTTTTCCATGACCTCTGAGCTCTGATTTTCCATGACCTTCAAGCTCTGAATTTTTTTTCCAAACCAGTTGTGTACTGGTGCACATAACCCACACTCAATATTGAACTTGAAACCCCATGCAATCCCATGCGTATTCATATACCGTGTTATTTATTTTTCCCTTTTATTGTGCATTAGAGCAAGCCAGTCATGTCTCACGTCGTCTGTTGGCTCCTTCTGGCTCTTACGGCTGGATGCCTGGTGCCAGCTGCATCAACAGTCATGCGCAGGTCTCTTACTTGTGAAGAAGAGTTACAGGCTGTAAATATTGACGCTGCAGTCTGCGAAAAGATTCGGTTAGCGGTATCAAGCGTACGCCATGCTGTCATTGATATTGACGTTAAGGTAAGACAGAACTGTCAGTACATGTCAAGGGTTCGACCGTAAAATTTCCGTACTGATGAAATAGCTTCAGAGAGATCTATGAGTATCTCTGATTGGTTGTAGCTTTCCCGCGAAAATTCAAAATCGAGCCACAACCAATCAGGGACGCTACATTAATTTCTCTAGAGCAACGTCATCAGTGTGGAATTTTTCGGGTAAAATTTCTTGCGTAGTATCTCCAGCGCAGATAAACTCAGCAAGTAAATCTAGGCATTGTAGCTAGGCTGCTTCGATTACAGGTGTATTATATAAATACTCGGGAGACTCCCACAGTACAGACATTGAATGTCCTAGGAATGCAATCTCTTAGTTATTGTAGCTACGGAAATAGCCTTCCAACTACGAAAGATCGCGATGTATCGAGCGTTTAAAGTCCACAATCTTGCACAAATAAAGTGGCCTGTATTCGAGTTGATCGGATACCGATACATCTACCGTTGACATCACCTTTGTTCTGATATTTGTTATCATTGTTAAGGCGGGAGTATACCCGAAACCCGTTTTTCCACCGCTAAACTTGGGTTTAATGCGAATATCTCGTTCGCCTGGTGGTGTTCCAACAACAATTTTCTTTCTTCTATATCGCTTCTTTAAACCTCTTAAAATTGCACTCAAATTCGGGTGTACCCCCGCCTTAACTGACCTTACTTTTCGCGTTTCTTGTCCCAAGATAAGCAAAAGTACAACTGAAGCAATCAAAGAAGCCACAGAAATTATGCGGAAGGGTACAAAGCTTTTGAAAGAAAAAGTGCCGATGTATTTAAGGAAGAGAAGATCTTTGGAAACGAAACAGAAACGAGAAGTTCAAGGTAAAATACTAATTAGACTAAAGCAGAAAGACAATCTCAAAAGATATAAATTACTTGTACAGTTTGCCTTCCATCGGCTTCTATTGCTGCTATGTAACAAGTAAAGTATAGCATGTGCCGCACCTATGGATATGTTTTTGACTCAGAATTGGTCTAGACGTACCGTATTTACTTGAATAAGTGCCGCCCTCGAATAAGCGCGCAATAGTAAAAAAAAAAAGTTAAAAAGTGCCGCGGTCCCGATGCGGCACTTATTTGAGGAATTCCGTGTAACTAAAAACCAACTACAGAGCAACTCTAAGACAGCGATGTTCTTCAGTTCAAAGTGATTATCAGCCTTGCTATATCATATTTCATCACTCGCCATAAATCACGCACTCTAGTTTAAAGCTGAAAGCTAGGGATTCAAGATACAGTGTATTTAGAAAAGTGTGCTTAAAAGCGCCCATCGTTCATAAACTTAATTTAATTGATTACACCTGTTTCAAGAACGCTGGGCCGCACCCAGTCCCCCATGTAGTACCTCTGTTTCTTGGTAAACGATTAGCAAAGTTCAGTTGCAATTGTCAAAATATCTTTCTTAATTACCCTCATTTTTAAAGGTGACCTCGCCGACTTCCACGAAATTGCAAAGAAATCTGCTTCTTCTGCTGTACAGGCAGTCAAGGATGCCAGTAAAGAAATTCGTGATGCGCTGTTTAACGCAATTATTGCACTTCACCCGTCTCAAGATAACATCGATGAGGCCGCACGATATATTTTGAACAAGGTGATATCCAAGAGGTCTGCAGACGGTAAGAAAACTTCGCTGCCGCCTTATTCTGCTGCTTTATATCACAAATTTTAATACCATCTTTTATATCACTTACATATACTTCTCTTGTATAAATGTTAGTATTATTGTAGTTTCTAGTGTCCCCTAACTAGTATGGGGTATTATATTCCTCAGGCTATAACGTTCTTGACACTTCAGTAAAACTTCTCATCATCATCATAATTAAATTCGTAATGATAGGCACGCAACTTCTGTTACGAACTAAAAACAGGACACGATACTTGTAAGCGTTGTCTCATTTGGCGCTTGAACCGTACTTTGCGGAATTGTGTGAGCTGACTGTTTTGTCAGAATTACTAGTAAAAGGGGCGCCGGGCGACAAAATTAAATTGGTGTAGCAACGAAACAATGAAACGAATTCTGGTACAAAAACAACGTCATTTGTACCCATTTTGCACCCATTTATATTATAAGGCCTTTGACTCGAGCACTTATTACAAACATACAACAGCACACATGCAGTCCACAACTCAGACGTTGTACACTCGATTGTACACATATATATTCAGTAATTGTAAGGCTAGAAAACACAAAGGCCGATCGAGAAAACGTAAGAGTGAAAGAAAGACCCCTTTTCGTGACAATAACGTATGATGACTTGGCAGTTTTTTAGCACCTAGACTGTAAATGAGTATAAAGCTATTTCGAGAAAGGGTGCCGCGGAAAAAGCACACAACTGCACGCGACAAGTTCGAAAGGTAGTATGGGTAGAAGTATTGAGCTACTGCACGTGCTGAATGGGAACACTAACTATGAAACCAAGCGACAAGACAAACGCGAATTTGCACGTTTTCTAGACATTCACGTGCAAAATACAAACATAATAATAATAATAATAATAATAATAATAATAATAATAATAATAATGATGTAATAATAATAATAATAATAATAATAATTCATTTCTGGCGCATGACAAGTAAAATAAAGTTTTGTATTTAAAAAAAAATAGTAAAATAAGAAAATAAGAAAAACGATAACGAAAACAATATAAGGAAAATAAATAAAATATATTAAATTACAATGGATGATAAAATACTAAACTGAATTCATTAACAAGTTAATTAATAAAATTCATTCGTTTCCTCTAAGCCAATATGCAAAATTCTAGTGAATACTCAGACCACCTTTAGGTCTTGTCGCGTGCACGCTGGTGCTTTTTCTCGGACAACCTTTCTCGAAAAAGCTGTATAAAACCAAACATGAAAGAGAAAAGTAAGTCTTTGACTTTGTCATTCTTTTTTCCCCGAGCTAGATGCAGTCATAAGAGATGCAATATCAAAGATTTCTGACGAGATGAAGGACGCCATGAAAAAAGCGGTGTTGACTGGCATCGGTGGATTTAAGGACATGATGGACAACATGGAAATGAAAATGATTGCGCTTCTGAAGGACAAAGTTCCAAGTGTTGGTATGCGTCAATAAAAATAAATATAATTTTACCTTTCTATATCTTTTGACTTTCCCAACAAAAAAATGATTGCTTTTCTATTACATGAACATTCCATATAGCTAGCGAATAAAAATCATTACACCTACGTGCAGTTAAATCTATCGCTATCAGAGGAAGTTTTGCAGGCAGCTTGTTTTAACTAGTTCTAACTAGTTACTTTTAAAAAGATTGTAAAACAAATATGCGAGATGAGCGGCATGGACATTCCAAGTATCAGATAGGAATAAGTTAAACGCAGTCAAGTTCATCTTGTTCCTATTTGGACCGACAAGTACGGTGAGTTTTCCGAGAGAATGGCAACAAATTTACAAATTTGAGAAGTTTTCGATTCTCGTTAATTCACTGAGGTCAACCATTGGTTGAACACATGACGGCGGCGCGTGCAACTTTCTCTAACCGATCATAGAAAATGTTTTATTTTTCCAACCTACCAAAGCCCATTTCATTCATTCCATTCCCCTCGTATTTCAGCATTCTTTGATCCCAACAAAGCTCAAATAGCTGAGCTGGCTGATCGAGCTGCAAAAGATCTCGTGGATTATTACGACAATTTGGCCGTGAAGTCTGTCACTGATGCCATCCACAAAGTAAACAAACTAACGACGGCTGTCTACGACATTGGGAAATCCAAACCAAATCTCAATGGTAAGAGTTTGCAAAACGGTTAGCTCCTGTTTACCTCATCAATTTCGCGAGACTCAATTTCGCAGTTTGGCCAAAAGATCGGGTTTAAATTTCTTGGAAATTTGCCAAATGACAGATCCGCGACAAAAAAAAAAACAGTGGTCTTGGTGGAATCGGCTCCTACAGATTCCTTAGAAATATTTTACAATTATATTAAACAGAACTTAACAAAACCAAACTTCTTAAGACAGATTGGTGTGTTCGTTTGTGACAAAGAACACAAAGGTCAATACTTGCGATATGTCTTCTCTATGTTTTTGAATGTATAATGAAAAAAAGAGAGCATGAACTCCAGGAACACGGCTATTCGTGTAAAATATCCATGTAAGAGTTAAAAAAGTGTTTTCCTAATAAACTTTGCGCTTCCTTGGTGTAAATTCAGTCCTGCATTCAGTAACACGAAGGCCACCCAATTCATTACCTCCCTCACCACCAAGAGACGGGTTACCATTATCACCTCTTATAATCAGCGTATTTTTCCATTTTTTACAGCACTTTTCACCTTGCGAAACGTGGTGGAAAAAGAGAGTCAGGCTGTTAAGGACGCCATTCATACAGAGGAAGCCAACCCGGAAGAAAGCGTTGCAGTTGCCATGCAAAACGCCGCTGACCAGATGATGAGAGATTACAACGATCTTGTCGAGATTGTCAGCAAGGCGTAATTTAATTAAGGGGTCCAGCAGCCACATAAAGTCGAATATATATGCTGTCGAATATATATGCTGTATGCGAATCG
This sequence comes from Meandrina meandrites, assembly GCA_963693305.1. Taxonomy (NCBI): domain Eukaryota; kingdom Metazoa; phylum Cnidaria; class Anthozoa; order Scleractinia; family Meandrinidae; genus Meandrina; species Meandrina meandrites. Next base: position 16,300,063 of record OY855913.1, read on the forward strand.
TACGCAAAGAAGCGTTTATAGATAGAGGAATACATAATGCAACAAGTAGCCCAGGGTGACTTAAGTGACTGTAAACCACTGATTGGTTTAGAGTTCAAAATAAATAGATGTGAAGCTTACCTTTGCCTCAAACTCATTCATCTACTCTCTAGGGCATCAAAAAGTCTTCTCAAGACTTTCGTCATATTTTGTGACAATTTTTAAAAATCACACTTTGGTGCGTGGTAATAGGAGTAAAAATGCACGAATGCAGATCTAGATCATCTAACAAGAATATATTTGTAAAAGATTTAGGTCACGCGGTGATTGGCCATGCTCTACAGCTCGAGAAAACCACCGTTAACGATTCCCACCACTTGTGGCATTGAAAGATAATGTTTTATTGCTTTTATTATAGACCACCCCTCTCAAATATGAAGAGAATCAGGCTTTATAATAAATCTACCTGAGTTCTTCTCTTTTTCTGTTCTGTCACCATAGTTCTGTGCAAGAAAGCTATTTGTTTTATTTTCGCAGTAGTAAACTAGTTCGAATAGTTCCCAATTGCTCGTTTGCTTTTTTATAGCTTGTCACGCATCTCGGCTTTTGCTGAATTAAACAAAGGTCGCTGCCCTTTTCATATCACTTGGCGTAGACCCAAGCTCCAGACATTAATTCGGACTGAAACTTTTGTTTGCGACAGTGGACATCACTGAGCGTATGAGTCGAATATGATTTACCCTATTATTAAATACTAGCCATGGTATATTGCTGAGTTTTGATTGGTTTACAGGGCATGGTTTATGAGCTCATATACCATGGACCACAAATATCATAGGTGTACGCGTCATCTTTATTATGTTTTTAGACAGTTATAGCCCGTCTCGGCAATACGAGCCTCGATGGCTATCTACCAACTCATATCTAACGGGCGCTCGTGGAATAATTGTTAAATGGTACCAATCTGCTCGGACAATGCATGTTCATCATTCTTGCCAGATATTTTACAAACATCAAAAACTGATTAGCTTAAATTAAAACGTTTGGATCATTCTGGCTCCTTTAACCTCGCTAGATGCAACAAGAGGTTAGTGCTGTGCCTTGAGGTCATTAAAATTCGTATTCTGATAACAACTCTGAGCTAACGCCCGAGTAGAGCTTTTACATTTGTGGCTGTGTTAAAGAAGATCCACTTACATTGTAACAGCGACGTTACTTCATTAATATGTTCGCATATGTTCGTCGGTCGGCGGAAATACGCCGTATAAGCCGCACCAACAACTACGTCACAACTGAAGTGCAGCATGCAGGATATCTTATTTTAAAGTTATTTACTTTGAAGAGGGCTTTTAGGCATTTTTATGGACCTACCTACCGGTTATCAGTTAATACGCGTGAAGTGATATTACATGCGTAACAAGATTATTACGATAAGTGACGTACGTAGAAAGTCAGAGGTAAAATCTTTACAACGTAAATTCTGTCCGAGTTAAAAAAGAAACTGCAACTTTTTAATTGCGTTATAGTGTAATATTTGGCTTACACATCTATCCGGGGCTCAGCTGATTCAGCTCGAGTGCCTCTTAACCGTTTGTCTTAAAGACGATTCCGGCTGAAAAGAAAAGGGTTTAGAAAGACAATGAGAAAGAGACGAGCTGAAACGCCCTCGAAACTAACATTATTTTCTATTTTTTCACATAACAAAAATAAGAGAGTCCATATTAAAGACTGCTTGTTGCTAAGGTAAGCTTTCTCCTGGTGATAGTTCATGCCTGAAATGGATCAGAGAAAGAGATTACGTGGTAGAAGTTGTAAAGAGAGCATGAAACAAGCAAACAAACAAACAAGCATACATACAAAAGAACTCAAATAGAAATAAAGAACACACATTGGAGAGTTTTTGGGAATTTCGCATGGAGTGATCGCGTGACGTCTTTAATTAAAACGTTACAAGATTACCACCAACAGCAAGAAATTTAAATCACCCTGGAAAGATCTTTGCCGACATGCGGGAGGCTTTAAATCAGCCGCATATTCCACCAAAGCTGAAGTGTTTGTTGCAAGATTTAGAGGAATAATAAGATCAAACACTAAGCATATCCATCCGCCCTTTGAAAAATTCCTCTGAAATGAGTTGACAAAGAAGGGACAAAGAAAGACAGATAGTGAACGGGGACAAATTAGACATGAGAAAAAGTAGCCGAAAGCGCCGAGAAACTAACATTCGCTGTAATTATCGCAAAAATAAATTGATATATGTTATAACTGACCTGGGGAGGTAACAGGGCTTCTTGAGCTTAGATTTTTGCTGGTGTATAAAATGATTATATGAATATATGTGAAATAAGCCAAGGAGATCTGAAGAAAAAGAATTTAAATGTTCGCAGTGAACGTTTTACGACAGTTAAAAAGAAAAAAAAATTGGAAAAAGGCGTTTCTTAGGGAAATTGAAGCCATTAGACGGACGTCTTTAATTAAAATGCTGCTGGAAAAATCTTTCAGATGCGTCAATTTTAAAAACAACCGCAACTGTAAACATGGAAAACCTGTGAAGTGTTTATTGTAAGATGCTGTGAGGAATTATCCCACACGCCAAGTATCCGAGTTTGATTTGTATGGGGTTCCTCTGAAACGTTTGGCTTTAAACGTTTTCCGGCTGAAAACTGAAGTGGATAAAGAAAGACAGGGAGAGCGTGAGGATGAAAAGAAAACGCGGGAAAAAGAAAAAGAAAACAACAGAAACGCCCATGAACTGTAAACTTCTATGTATCACTAAACATCGGAAATAAGAAAGTGAGCCGGGTCATGAGGCAACTTGGAGGTTTAAATTTTTGCTGGCGAAAAATGAATTTGTGAAATGAATCATATATATGAACTTCGTGCTGAGATTTAAAGAGATCTTCGCAGTTGAACAACCAATAAGTGTAAAAAAAAGAGCCTAGAAAAGGAAATAAAAAAAGAAAAAGATCGCATAAAGGCTTTTTTTTTTTAGAGATTTACGCATTAAACAGTTGAAACCATTGCGTGACGTCATTAATTAAAATGTTACAAGATTATAAAGATAAGCAACAAATTGGAAAGATATCTGCCGACTTTCGTAAACTTTAATTTCAAAACCCATCGTAAATTCCACCAGAGCTGCCAAAGAACAACTTGTGTTGTTCATTTGAAATGTTAGGTTTTGCAATTTTTTTCGGCTGAAGAAATTAAAGTCAGGGGACCTCTGAGAAATTCTGCTCGCCGAAGCCAAGAAAGTATTACTAGTTTCGTCAGTAGACCTCCTCAGTTGGTAGCCATATCATGTTTTGAATTTCAGACGACTTCATATAATATTGCACGAAGAATAACCCAAGGCTGGTAGCGTATGTAAATGTGTGTTGAAGAAAATGCAAACGAGGTCCTTCCTTGGCAATATGATGTAAAGTCAGGGGAGAATGAGGAAAAACTAAAGATGCGAGAAACGCCCGTACATCAGTAGCATTCTATCACAAAAATAAGCTACTTGTCGTAAGCTATGCCTTTTCCTGATGATAACGAATATTTATAATTATATATAATATGTGAACTACGGGTGAAAGATATAGAGAGTAAGTTAATACGCAATCATGGTAAAGAAAGCCAACCATTAAAGACTGTTAGGCTTCAACTGGATGGGGGGTTTTGAACCCGTGAGCCCATTATCTTTCAGACTGCTCAAGTTGTAGTAAAACTGCGAAGAGCTCCCCGTCTCTATAAAGTGGGAAGGGTGATACTATTTCGTTTGATGCGATCTGAAACGGCCCAAAAGATATAACTTAATATAATGGGCTCTCGTGGTTTTTCAGCCTAACAAGTTCAAATATTTTAGGGCGGCACATGATTACGGTTATACAGAACAGGGAAGTAGCCCCTCCCGGGAACTGCTTTCAGTACCTTTTTCTCTCAATTTTCATCGAGTGATAGGTCATGACTGACGTTGGCAAGTCAAGAGTACATGCCATGACTGTAGATCCGGGAAAATCCATTCAAATTTTAAAAGAAGCAGTTAACTTTTCTTGTTTATTTTCCGTTGTGTGTGGTCTTAGGCTTGCGACACGCGCGGAATTCAAACTGTATAGCGGCACACCCCATTAATATAGTTTACATCCTACACGTAACGTGTTCATAAATCATGATCTGATGATGTGTCTTCTCTTTATCAGTAAAACAGATCTCTTTCAACACAATACGCCCATTCGCAAGTCTGACGCTCCAGCTCTATGACCTTTCCCTCATATCTTGTCATCGTGTCTCCGTAGAAGTAATTACATTAAAATGTTGACAGATTGCTTCGTCGGTCCTGTTATTAGTCGAAAAAAAGATGTTTGTTTACGCAGGAAAAGTGTTTGCGGCGACCGGCATTTCCGCCAACTTTTTAAACGAGATGACACAGTGTTGCTTGGGGGAAATGCGTCATACTCTACTTTTGAATATCTCTCGCTAACATAAAATGGTGTTTACTTTAGAGCATAATATATAAACAGACCTATTCAAATTAAGTGCTTGAAAAAACTGTTATTGTTTCCACACCTCACTTGCATAAAACGAACACTTTTGACAAAGGGCGGGTGTTAAGTGGTTGTACCCTTGGGGGTTCCTGTCTTCCCGAAATAGCTCTGTAAAAGCTCAACCCTTTCTACAGGAAGTTGTCTGCAATTAGTTGTTAATGTCTTCGCTATTATATAAAGCATTCCACGTATGTATTGCATAAAAGCCGGGGCATTGCAGTCTCGAAGTATTTTGGTCGCTGACTTTCCTCAAAGAAGACTAACAGTCAAGAATATTACTAAGTACGGTCAAATATGCACATTAAGAGAAAACCATCACAAATTCTAGCTTGGGATCATGTCATTTACCGCGAACAGAATTCCTTTGATGAACGTAATAAGGAAGAGAAAATTAAAAGTAGCTCGAAGGCCAGGACGCGACAAGATGGTAAGCTTTGGAAAGAAGACGCATGGAGTAGAATCAGAAAATCCTTTACGAAAGTTTTCAGCTGCAAGACGAAAGGTGGAAGAAAACCAAATGTCCCTTACGCAAGTTTGACTCGCTTGGATCAGTTGTGTATCAGTGAAGATGAACTCAAGAGAAGCCAGAAAAAACTTCGGTTTTGCCGAATGGAGCAGGAGAGAGACACTTTTGAATATGAACAGTGGGAGGACAGCGATGACGAAGACTGCGATGATTTGGTTTTCGTTAAGAGGAGCGAGAGTTTTGAGAGACGAAGAATGGCCATTTGTAAGGAAATCGAGCGAAATACTCAAGTTGGATGCAGATCTCGAAGTACATCTCTCTTAGAACTCCGAAAAACATTAGTCATTAATAACAGATTCAAAGAGATGGGACTCTAACCAACACAAACTGACACTTGTAGAAAAGATGTATATATTATTGTAAGTAAAGATTTCGATATATTTTACAGATCAGCTATATCATGTTATTTAATTTCATCTAATTTATTGTGAACGCGATTTGGCCGGTTCATTGCCTGAGCTCCAAAGTTTCGTTCTATTTGCTGATTGCCCTTGTTTAACGCTGTAAATAAGTTGAACATTTATACATAATTTGTAATATTTATTCCGTATACATGTACACTGTTGAGATTATTTTTATTCTCGCTCGATCCGTTTCTGCTTTATATTGTACGAATAAGCCGTAGGTGTGTCGAGCGTCCGTGGAGATTAATAAAATATATTCCGTAAACTGAGACCTGCAGAATTTGTATGGCACGTTCATTTCGTCTATACCTGTCTATAAAATTCTAAAGCAGAAAAATAATAATAATAATAATAATAATAATAATAATAATAATAATAATAATAATAATAATAATAATAATAATAATAATAATAATAATAATAATAATAATACAGTCCCTAGACTTCTTTGACGAGTTTTTTTGTACCTCAAACATGCCAAACGCTCGCGAGGAAATCGGAAGGATCTTCGTGGGCGATGTAATTGTACGCTATAAATCGTGTCTTTAATATCGAATTCGAGGGACTGCATCTCTGAGTAGGCTATCATGTGAGCACACGAGGACAATATAGAATACCTTAGACATAAGACAATTAAAGGAAAAAACAAAGTTGGTTTATTTTACATGTGATATGGTAATTTGTGGTTGCTCTGTGGTAATTGAATTTCTGATCCATAAACAAATTTTTAAAATCTTTTGATCTCTGAAACAATGACAATTCCGGTACGCAGAAAATTTTTTGAGTTAAAGATTTTCTTCAGCCGTTGCTTAAAAATCAAACTTCGCGGTTTCTTAAATAAATTATAATTCTTTATTAAAACAAGCAAATGTTATTCAAGCCCAAATGGAAGGAAGAGCAGTCTGAAGATCGCTTCAGGAATGCCTTCGTCCATTGTGCAAATTCACTGTTCGCGCAATTCGATATTGAAGTTTACACAGTGTTACTGTTTAACATAAGAAGTGAAATATCAGAAAAAAATGTAAAATTGTCCTAGCCGAAGAATCCAAACGGGTGAGCATAAGTGTTGTGGATCAAGGTACCGTTCGCTGGTGTCACAGAGGGGATTATGTTTCCCGGGTATGTTTATGTAAAACTAGACATGAAATCGGTCACTCCCATACACGCGCTAACCAAGTGACAGGTTCTTTAACAGGTTCTGTTAACTTGTTCACAAAAAGGGGATTTTGCTGCGTAGCACTCAAGTAAATAACGTTAACTAGTAAATAGTGTTTCTGGAGTGCTTGAAATACTGTTAAAGCAGACGTTTCGGGGATAACCCCTTCAACAACTTAAACTTTAACTTGTTTATTATAATATATTTTTTAATTAATTGTATTACTTGCCACGACGAATATTAAAGGGGCACCCGACGGATTTCGGTGAATATCTGTCCAGAAGGTCTGTTATTCCCTCAGATTTTCATTATAAAAGAAATATCGGCTCTAACTTTTGTGATATAGGAAATCTACAATGAAAATGGGCATAGGAAAATACCAGCTACGATCGGTTTTCGGAAAGGCAACAACAGCTCGCAAATTCGGAAAATGGAAAAAAAGCCCTAACAAATCCGAGAATACTAAACTTCCCCTAGAATGACCGAACAGATAAACATTTTATAGCGCAGCCTAAAATTAATCTCCGTTAAAAGCACCTCAGATAGCCTAAGCCTTTCAAAGCATTGTGAACGTGAAACCGTCGTTGGATGCAAACAAATTAAAGAAAAAACGTGTTCATACTTTGCTGTAAAACGTGGGTAAAATCAGTGCGGCAAAATGGTGGCAATTAATAGTTATTGTTAGTGGTCTAACCGCGTTCATCATTTTGGACGCGCCTAATTTATTGTGACTTTGAGGGTTCACGTTTACAGCCGACAATTACTTGACGTCATCTCCCGAGTCCTAATCATTTATCACAATTTTGACGTAAGGTAACGCCTAGCGCCTGTGATTTCTCTGATCATAAGGTAACATCGATGAAAATCAATTAGCCGTACTGTACTCGTGTTTGTTATTTTTCCATCAAAGACAAAGTTCTGACCAAAATTTCAGCCTTGGTGTCATTCTTTCACGCTCTTAATTTTTTTTTATTTTTGCATTTCGCAGCACCAAACTAAGAAAACAGATTGCAGTCGTTTAGAATAATTAATTTTTTTTTATTTTTGCATTTCGCAGCACCAAACTAAGAAAACAGATTGCAGTCGTTTAGAATAATTAATAAACTAGCCAAGATCCACTATTTTTAAAAAAATATGGTCAAATGAGATTTACCAGAAAGGCTTCTCCTGGTTTCTATCAAAGAATGATCATCTTGAGCCGAAAAAAAAAAATGATATGTGAGGTACTATTGATCGATTCACTGTATTCCATCCTCAAGATGATGAACATCACGTGTCTGCTTAACACCGTGGGAAATAAGTACCTTTTGAACACGCCCCTGTTGCAGTATCACGAGCTTGAAAACAAAATCGACGAAAGCGAGCAGTGCATGGGGTAAGACTTCGGAAAACAGGGCAGACCACTCCCAGTCCTTTCCCCCTCCTCTCTCCGCATCCGAGCATAAGACGTGACACATTTGACTTCTAGTTCCCGGATCCTATCTCGTGGTCTGCATGTATTTCTTTTATTACGGTAAACGATGTTAGATCTCTTTCAACACAAGATCTTCATTTGGCGGAAACACTCCATATACAGGTCTGACGATCTATGTCGTTGCCCAATATCGTGCCATCGCGTCGCCGATCTGGATCAAGAGTAACTTCTTGTCCTGGGTATTCATGACAGGCTGTTAAGTCGGCCTTATAATGAGTCGAAAAAGACGTCCGCCTACTGAAGACAACCAATCCAGTGTCCCTTGATTAATTACGTCAAATATAAAATATAAGGTCGGAGGGTGAAGTTGAAGCAAAACGCGCCGTTTAGTATAAAGTCACGTTTTAAGGGCGGGGTTTAATTATTGTTTATACGGCAGGTTTTTATATTGACTTTCTCAATTAGGTGGTAATTGACAGGAAGTATGAGGAATTTTAGTTGAAGTAGTGATAATTCTACAATGGCGACTCTAGGTTATCATGAACGAATGCAAGGAGACGGCGATTTAATTTAGCGTACTAGTTTATTGCGTGCGTCCAGCCTTCTCCTATTTCCTCACGCAGAAAACGGACGTCTAGCTTAGAGAGGCTTACAGAATACAAAGCGATAAATACATACAGTTGAATCCTGCTAACTCGGGATTCAACTGTAAACCAAAAAGGTACAAGGCTTGTATCTGAAGATTGAGCAATATTGAGACGGATTACAAACTTCTGCGAGCTTGTAAAATCTAGGTAAATATTTGAAGATAGCTGAACTACCATCCGCGAACCGGCTGAAGCTTAGAAACGTATTGATTTTTAGCTAATCCGCCGGAAAAGACGATAGAACATAATGCAAAGTTGTGGAAGCTTCGTGCAATTTTCACTGCTTCCTTTGCCATCTCCCGCGCAGAAAACCACGACGGCGACGGCGACAACAACGAGAACGCCGCTAAAACAAATTAATAATGGTGAACAGTACAGTTGCTCAGCGCGTGTGTGTAAGTTCCTAGCCTTGTTCTGCTTGTTCAGCTTGTTAGCCGTCCTTTCATGAAAATCCGTAGAAAGAAATCTAGGCTTGCAATACGTACAGAGTCATGAAACTAGGAGTTCGAACGTACTGGCTTCTCTCTGCGCAGATTATGCAAGGATAAAAATAAGCTTTACTTTGGCTATAAATAAATCACTTTTAACGGTACTTGAACTAGAGAGGACCATGTTTATGTAAAAGTACTGGCCATTAAATCGAAGACAACCCACGCGCACGCAAACCAAATTGACAAGTGTTTAACTTATTTCAGTTGTAAAACCATTTCTTTTAATTAATTAGTTGAACAGTGAGCCATGGCCGACAAATTTACGTAAGCTAAATCTTGAAGCATATGCCGTACTGTACCGGCAAGTGACAATGTAGTATAAAGGGGGTATTTTCCTTTCATTTTCGTTGGAAGACATGGGTAAAATCAGTGGCGATGAAATTGTTATTGTTTGTGGTATAACCACGTTCATCATTTTGGACGCTCCTAGTTTTGAAGGGAGGTGATGAAAGGTGAAGTCTTACAGGACTTCACTTTCAGAAGCAAGAATGAATATAGTTTATTATACTGTCTCCCGAGTCTAACTGATTATTCATCACATTTTTGTCGTGCTGTGAGCTAACGCCTTGCGCTTGTGATTTCTCTTAATCAGTTAACGAAAATCAATTAGCTGTGTAACAGCTGTGTATCAAGAACGTGTGGTACAGATTATTTTAAGATCTGGTCGAATGGGCTTCTCTACTGAGGCGAAAAGATAGCTTCAGGAAGATGAAATTTGAAAGTGTTAATGACAGGCTGTTTAGTTGACCTAGTAAAGAGTCCTGAAAAGAGGTTTTCGTTCAGCAAGTGCCACTGTTTCTTCAGTCCGTCGAGTAAACAAGTCAAATACAAAATATACAGATGAAGCATAAAACTGAATCAGAACGTGGTTAAAATAAAGTGTTTTAAACACTTCTCAAAGGGAGAGAATTATTGTTTACATGACGCAGTTGTTTTAAAATTCAACTTTCTCGATTAAGTGATAATTGTCAGGAACTCAGTGAAAAAATGTTAAGTGAAGTAATGACGATTCTAACAACCGACTCTATATAAGCTGATGTTTTCTAAACAAATGCTGGGCGACCACGATTTACTTAAGCGCCAGTATTTGTTTGGAGATGTTTACAGATCGAGAAAAGCTGCTGCAAATTTAGCCATATGGCCATCTTTTGTGATGCACGAGGTGACCATTAAATCTGGGTAAGAAAAAAACACCACCATAGAGATTAAAAGAAACACCGAAAAGGAAGGAGAATAGTTTAGATTGGACCGGGAGATTGGACAACATCATTGTGACAGATTTCGAAACGAACTGTTGAAAAAATTAGGCAAGTCATAATTTGACGACGTACGTATACCACCATCTGTGAAGCGGCTATATTTAGAAACGTATTGCCAAAAATGTACTTTACGTCTTACGAGGCGAGAAAATGGCGCAGATACCAGGACACAGTGTAAACACAAATTAAAGGTTTTGTCAACTTCCTTTGTGATAAGTTACAGGGACCGAGCACGACGCATTAATGTAATCAAGATTTGGAAAGGAAATGCCAGGTTCAGTTCGTGTAAAACGAATTCAATCTGAGCGTCTGAAATACCGGAGTAATATTTTTTAGCCTTCGTTGATAGAAGATGGTCGGTTCAAAAAATATGAACAAATAATTAAAAACGAATTTCCTTTTCCTTACGGAAAACTCGCCCTCAGTCTACATATTTTTTCAAAATCAATTTTTTACTTTGGAATGGATCTAATTGCCTGTTAGAGAATAAACATTACGCGCCCTTAGACAAGCATTGGGTACCGAGGCATGAAAATTGCTTGCTTATGTTCATAATTTCTGTCCTAAAGGATCGTATAGCAGAGAACACCATTACCTTCATACATTTTAGTTACAAATAAATCACATTTAATTATACTTAAACTAGTGGAGATAATACCCTTCTAAAATTACTGGCCATAAAATAGGGGACGACGACCCAAGTACGCGCTATCTTTATGGCGCGGAATGACTTTCTATAGTCGTTATTATCAGAAACCCATAAGGGTTGGAACGTGTAACGTGCGTTCACTGCGTTCGAACATTCAGTTTGCCAAGTACCATATTTGGAAACACAAGGAGTTTGTACGCGAATGATTTACACACGTAACGACACACGCTTTTGCGGTAAGTCACTTGAATTCCGACCTAAACGCCGTGAATTACTCACAGAAACTAAAGAAATTTATTAAGAGTATCCAAGTGAAGTTCTCCGGACCATTAAATGACGATGAAACAGAGGAATTTAACCAAATTTAACATTATTTAACCAAAGTTGTTTAAAAACAAGATTACGCCATTTAGCGCGAGCTAGCGCGCGCTGTGAATTTAATCCAAATATTGCAATTTTGATTGGTTGGTTTTTCTCTCGTGGTTTTCCAAATATGGTACTTAATGTTAAAAGAATGTTCAAACGCTTTGTACAATGCGAATCATAGGGAGTTACACGTAACTCCTTATGAGTTTCTGTTATTATACAAATCGTTTTCTTTTTTATTAACAGTGCATCTATTTGAAATAGATGTAAGCTAATCCAAGAAAACTTAAAGTGTAAGCCACATGGTCTGACTGTACTAGCCGTACGTGATAATCAATTAAAGAGGCGGTATGAAGCCTGAATTTTCGCTCAAACGTGGGTAAAATCAGTTCAGGACAAATCGCTAGTAAACATTGTTTGTTCGAGTTTGTGGTCTAACCGCACGCTCATCATTTTGGACGCTCCTTCTTTTGAAGGGAGATGACGTATACAGACTTCTTGATCACGTTCTCGGACAAGTAAGCATAGTCAGTCCCTAGTCGAAAGTCATTTATCGTTTTGTCATGAGCTAAAGCGTAGCGCGTGGGAGTTTTCTGGGTAGAACGACCAAGAACGTGCAGTGACGAACATTTGTAAGACTTGGTCAAATGAGCTTCTCATCAGTGCTAACTCTCAAGCTTGTACTCTGATTGTAAAGCGTGAAACAAAATTCTAGTAATATTTAATTCCAAACATAATTCATTCAATAAAACAGATATTTTTACGTGCTACGCAGTTACGTTCTTTCGTTATCCTTAGTGCAGAAAAGAAAATTTGAAAGAGGTTTACAAACGTTTTTTGACCCGTTATTCGGGTTTGGATAGCGCTTAGTTCCAATAAGAAAGGGAAAGCGTTGCTTATCTCCCGGGGGGGGGGGGGACTCCCATATGGAATGGACGGGGATGCTCGTCGGAAATTTTGAATTAAACCCCTAAAAGAGACCAATCTGGGCGTGACCGAAGCTTACGCAGACCCCTAAAAGAGTAAATATAACGAATCAAAATTCTTTCTTTATTGTTATTTCTTCGTGTGCAACCCTAAATGAGATCTTGACGGCTAAAAATAATGACATTTTGCCCAGAACACCCTAAGCGAGACCAAAATCCGAAATTTACACCCCTAAGCGAGACGACGAGCATCCCCATCCATTTCATATGGGAGTCCCCCCCCCCGGGGGCTTATCTCTCCCAAGATATACCTGTCAAATTATGAAACAGTCTCAGAAGATGAGAAATGGGTAGGACTTCGAAAAACAATGAGACCACACCCATTATCTCCATCCGAGAATAGGACGTGACTCACTTGAGTCGAGTTACACGTATTCTTTTCTTCCCTGGTCCTATCTTGTGTTCCATTTCTTTTATCAGGTGACTGAGATCTTGATTTATTTTTTTCAGCACATACCACTCATTTAGCTGACAGACGATTTATGTCGTTGTCCTTGTCACGCCATCTCGTCGCCGATCTGAAGTAATTTATCGTCACGATGACAGGTTGTTTGATCGGACTTGTAACGAGACCGAAAACGATTTTCTCCCAATAAAGACCACTGTGTCTCTTTTGTCCCTGCAGGAAATGCGTCAAATATCAATAAGGTCGAAGTCGGTACAATTGTAGCAAATCAAGTCCCCCCCCGGCGGAGAATCACATATGAAAGGGGTGGAGAGGCTCGTCAGTCTCACTCAGAGGGGTGTAAATCTTGGATTTGGTCTTACTCGAGGGAGTTTAGGACAGAACCCCAATATTTTAAGCTGTCAGGGTTTTGTTTTATAAGTAAAGGGTTTTCGTGAAGAAATAAAAACCACGGTCATGCCAAGCATGCCAGATTGGTCTCCTTTAGCAGTTAAGGGGTTTAATTCAAATTTTCCGAAGAGGAGTCCCCCCTCCCACAGGGAAATGAAGTGTTCCACTTCTCGTACTGCGAGAAGGGGTTGATATAATTGCTTATGCACTTCATTTTTTTTTTCAAAACTCTACTTTCTCAACTGAGGGATGTTTGACAGGAAGTATAAAATGACGATTTTTACTATGTCAACTCCAGCTGATCATGATGGACAACCTCGTTCCCAGGGATGCGGGGCGATCACGATTTAGTATACCAGTTTAGAAGTCAAGAGTTGAGCAGAAAACAAGTTGCAAAATATGTATAATAAAGTACTGAACCAAAGCAAAACCAAAATTGAACAAAAAACGACTGGAACGTTCGGATCGAGCAATGCCATTTAGGCGGGAGAATGGCAGATAGCAGAGTACATGTACAACAGCATGTTTCACAACTTCCTGTGTGATAATGTACACGAACCGTGCACGACATAATGTAATCGTGATTTGAAAAGGAAATACCTGCAATCAGAGACATAATTCTCGGGGCACTTCCTACGAAATATGCGGATGAAACACTTGAATACTAACATTTGCAGTGTTCCTTGACTTCACCAAGATACAATGGGAAATACTCTGAGAATTCAAAATATACGTTTCATTTTTTCCCGGAAGACTCTCTCTCCGTGTCCACGTTTCAAAATTAGCTTGTACATTGTGCCTTGTCCGGACTCAGGCAGGACCCAAGTTGTGTCCTAAGAAAACTTTCAAAACGCGTTAGTAGGTTAAGTCTGCTTACGAGCCAAGGGGCCCAGGCCGGAGCTTATCCCGGTTTCTGTAGCATGAAGCGACTTGGAGTATTTCTACTCCCCCCCTGGATCGGATGCTAGTCCATCGCAGAGCTACTCATAGTAAATTAGTCAGTTTGCCAGTCATCCGAGAACATATTTTCCTTCAGCCGCAGCAAACCACAATGTTTTGGCAAAGAGGTCGCTCAGAGATTTTCAGTATCAAATGACTCTGCACGTGCATCATTGAACTATAAAACAAAACAACTACGTGAAATGGCCAAATTCATTATTTTATGGAGAAGTATATTTGCAAACTTTAAATGTGAATTTTGCATTTTTCCTGTTGAAGTTGAACATAGGCAAGCAATGCGTATTAAGGAATGAAAATCGCTTATCCCTAGATGTCCGTGTTCAGACTGTGAGAGGCTTTTGTGTCCTGACACAAGAAATATACTTTTATTGTGGCTACAAAGAAGTCACATTTGTTTACTAATTGAATTCTGTCAGAGAGAGCCGAGTAGATTGACATGTAAAACTACAGATCCGTAGATGTTCACAGTACACTGTGCACATGTGAATGTAACAACCTCTGAAGTAAAGTTGACAATTCTCTTACATGTATCTATGGTCACAATATAAAAGAACTATTAGAAAATACATTTACATTCATATTTAGCACAAAACAATGAAATTCACATTAAACTGCTTGCTAGATCTTGAATGACCAGAAGTATACTACACAGCTGAAACTACATGTACATGTACACTGTAAAACATGTGCCGGGATTTGCAAAATATACTGAATGTACAGTGTACAAGGTACAAGGAAATAAATTATGTGCTAAATTGATTGATGAATAGTAGGCTAATAGATGAAGTAGCATTTCTGTTCTTTGCAATAAATAATATAAAATAATAATTATTTGTTACAGCTATTTTTTTTGTAACCCTTATAAACTCTTATTTTGAACCACGCAAAAAAAGTTTACCACTCAGGCAATCAGTCATTTTTGTGCTCCAAACTCTTAGCAGTATAAAAGTCTAGAATTCAGTTAGGCCGGGACAATCTCTTGAAACACTGCACTGTTCTTACAGCCTTCCACTGTAGTCATTTCTGCTGGACAAATGCTGTTTCCCATCTCCATTAACATCCCTTCTCTGAGCTGAAGATTTCGATGTGTTCTTTTTTATGGGCAACACCAATGAGTTAAGTTTGTAGTAGTCAAGAAAGGTGCGTGCCACATTGCGGCCCAGTTTGAAATACCCTTCTTCAGTGTATGGCGACATTCCCTGGGAAACTGCTGTGTTGTAGCTGAAAAAGGACACCTCTAGTGTATAGCAATGTGTCTTTGAGTCAAGACAGCTTCCAAGGAAACGACGCCCTGTACCAGCTTTCACAGCATCCTTGTTGAATGAGGTGTTGGACATGGAGAAATCTTCTGCATTGGCACACAAAAGCCTTGGATACACAGCCTGCCTTTCAAATCGCTCTTCCTCGTCATAAATATTCCCATACATGAAGCCATTCATCATGGTGGAATGTGCATGAATGTCAATGTAAAAGTCAAGATGAACATTTGCATCCTCATCAAGCTGCATCAAATGGTTCTTACATGCCACAAGAGTTGGGTGCGCCCATGGTGAAGGTTCCTGCCAGTGACGATTCAGGTCAAAACCCATCAGAGAGCAGCGGTAGTTGCCAAGCACCACCCCATCTGGGTTTAACATGGGCACTACTTTGAACACCAGATAATCTCGCAAGACTCTTGCCACAGGATGACTGCTCACAAGGAAGTCAATCACACCTTGACAGACATAAGATGATGGAGTTTCACCTGAGACAGACAGCAGAGAAATTTTATTATTTGGCAATACAGATTCAATACCCTGCAGGATGTGGTTATCTGGGTTCAAGTCTGACCAGTGTCACTATGTTTTGTTACTGGGCATTGCTACATGTATAAACATCTTATTAGCCAAGCATGAGGAATGTACTAGAGAATATCAACTGAAGTATGATCAGTCTGTACTGACATACAGAAAAGACCAAGGGTTGATATTCCCCCAGAAATTGGTCCAGACCTTGAGTTATTGTTATTTGGTATGCATGCATGTTTTATAATTTTACATTTTGTAGTGATGTGATTTACATGTCTTGACTAGTGCACCAGACTAGGAAATACATGTATGATGGCTACCAAAAAAAAAATATGGCTACCACTTCAGCCCACCACACATTAGCCGAGTTTTTGTTGGCCGTCAAAAAAATCTTCATTTGTTGGGGTGTGTGCGGTGAATTCAGATGAGTCTACGACAAGATCGGGCTTTGTTGGGCAATATCTGGCAGTGCTAGATCTCAAACTGTCTTGCCGAGCCTTGACAGCTTATGTGGGGCGGTCCAAGAAATTTTGTTGGGGCTTGATTGCATTGTAATCATTGAGAAAGCATTGTCGTAGTCACATGAGCAAGCATCGTTTCCAACAAGGTGGCTCTCGAACAGGAGAACAACAAAAAATTGGCTAGTGTGCAGCAAGCTGATGGCCTGACAAATTTTGACCCAATTTGTCCCCGATAAAAAAATCTCCTGTCCTACGCCAAAAAATCGGCTAGTGGTTGCTAGTGTGTGGCATGCTTTAGAAAAAACTTGCAATACCTGGTACATTCTCAGCTGAAAACAGATATCTTTATAGATTGTACACAGAATGTTCAAGGAGAATGCCTTCAAAGAGCATCAACCCCATGGGAGGAGGAGGAGACGGGCACTCCCATATATGAGCTTTATAGGTATCAGTGCCACTGTGAAGGGGACACTAGAGAGTGTTGGTCTAGAGTAGGGTATCATTTGCCAGGAAACTGATCAGTGGTATGAAGAATTAAAGAATTAGAAACTCAGAAGAGAAAGAAGTTTTCCCAAACGTAAATAAAAATCATTGCAGATGGTTTTCCATAGTGCTTAAGTTCTAAACAAATAGCAAGTCTGGGAAAGGGTAGGAATTTTCGGTGTCTAGTCTAGTTCTTGTGCAGCTGAACATGGTCTGGTACAGGGTAAGGGTTTTAGAATCCCAGCAGCCCACCCCCACCCAAAAAATATACAGAGTGCAACCCCTCCACAAGCATCAACTTGGGTAATATCTTTTATAACAGATCAGTTTTACTCATGCTTATGGTTATTATTTTATGGTTACGATTTTGAATCGGTCAGGACAAAATGCAGACTCTAGACTGAAAAAATGCAGACTGCAGACAGAAGGATTTTGAAGTAATATGGCTTACCTGGGTGAATCCTAGCTGTAATAAAAATAACCCTCTTTTTGAGATCATCTTTCGTGTTTTCCGGCGAAGTGACTGTTAGCAATTCAACTCGCCGTTGCTGTACAGTCAAACACAGAAGCTCCCGTTTGTAACATTCTAGGTTCCTTTTATCGAGCTCATCAAGGAAATTTTGCAGACGGGAATAGGTGTAGGGGAAGCAATACGCGAACTGATAAACATCCGTGTCATTATCGAAGGCAAAGGCAAACGACAGGACATAGTTTTTCCTGTGATCGGGGCAGCGATAGTAAAAGCAGTTCTTGGCAGGAATTCTCTGCCATTTTGGACGACTCGTAGATTTCACGAGCGGCGTCATTCCTTCCCGATACAAGCTTTTAGTCTTGCTGAAATTCACGATGTTGAAAATGACACGTTGATAAGGCGCTGTGTTCTCCACTGAGAAATTAAACCAAACTCGAAAGCGAGGATTGCAGGTGTCCGGACGAATAAACAAATCGTATTCGAATTCGGTGATGTAGTCAACTCTGCCAAGATTTCCACTTTCAAAGCACGCATCGAACATTAGATGCCCCTTTTTCGGCGTTCCCGAGTAGCCAGGTGGTAGGGCGTAATATTTAGACAAGTTACCCACGGGTTCGTCCACTTTAGCGACATTTTCAGCGTCCAAATCTTCGTTGACGCCGCTCTCTTGACTTTCACTGCGAGACGCCATCTTGAAAATTACTTTGGGGTCCTGTGTGTTACTATGACAACAAATTTGTATCAGTTCCATCCTCGACTGGGGAGGTGGGGGAAGGGTCAAATTAAATAAACGGCACGCAATGCGTGCAGAAACGATGACGTTTCACATGATCACAAGGTTTTCAGGAAATTTGACAGAAAATTTCAAAAAAGTAATTAAAAGTAGCTGACAACTTCTGTTTTGAATGATTGTTCGACAAAAGTTGCGTTATCTTGTAGAGAGACATCCGATACTGACGACATACGATACAAGGTCAAACGCTGTCTTGAAATTGTTGAGCCCTTTATTAAAAGAAATTTAAAGATTTCTGTTTACTAAATCTAATAAAACACATCAAATATAATTTGTCTCTTTCGTTTATACTTAGAATCGGTCCTTTCTAATTGCCAGGGAGTATTTTGCTTTGAGTTCTACGCGGTGATTTCTTGTTGAGTTAAACTTGAATTCTTTTCTACTGACGTTTATTCCTGAAGTTAGTTCTCAATCCTATTCGGTTCTACAGATCGGTCGATCGGAACAGACAACAGACAACATTAACAGATTCCATCCACTCGCACGACGTGCACCTAGTTCCCAGTGCTCTTCGGTTCAATTCAGGGAGTAATCGCACATCACACCGTAACACCAAAAATTCCATCGCTTTGCCGCTTTCCAACATTAACCGATGACGCCATCGCTTAAAAATTGTGATTTCAACATGAAATACAAAACACCCGCGTATAAGAACCTGTTTAATAGGCTAAAATTTTCTTTTTAAACCTCCTTTTTGCGTCCGCACTCTCTCACGCGCCGCAAAGGTCCGCTTAATCTGAGAGGGAGGGTCAAAATGACTCTCAGAATGCAGGAAAAGGGGACTTCAACGGCTTGATTTCTCAAAATTTCCGGGGGAATACTATACCCGCTGGATCTCCCCTAGACGCCCATGCTTTCGGTGCTCGCACCCACCCAAGCAAAATCCCACCTAAGGCCCTGGAAATACATATAAAATCATGAAAAAAAAAGTGACAGAAAACATTTTGCGAGGATCTTTATTTTATCTTAAAAACTTCCTCGGAGTAGCCAGGTAGCCGTAACTGGCCAGTTCGCCTGGCCTACAACTCTTTGAATAGCTGATTACGCCCCTGACTTACGGCGAGCATCTAAAATTAGAGAAACTAAGCTAAGGAAAGGAAAAAAGAAACTAAGAAAGAAAGGAAGAAAGAGATATACGAGGATTTCCCTGTTTTTGCGTACTATACACATGCAGCACAACATATTTTCCTTAACCCCACGTTTATTTTAGTTTAGAGAAAAAAACGACACCATTTGTGATACATTTTCGGTTACAATATCCTGCATCAAAATCCCTTTTCTAAAAAGATGGTGTCAGGGCCATTGACAAGGTTGCTGATAAATTACGAGGTTGATGCAGAGAACTTCGCTGCTGTTGTAAATGATGGTGGCGATATATTTTGAGGGCTGCGGATCACTGGAGTGTCGTTGGGGATTCCGGCGTAGAACAGTCGCTATCCGAAATATGAATCCCATGTTCCGTGCAAATTATTTCATGGCAACCATTAGGGTCCTTGAAAATAACGTCCCCGGGAAGGTATATCTTGTCCCCGGGCACATTGCATCCCACCAGGGCAGACGCAGGTCTGGCTTGGACGTGCCCACTGAGGAGTAGAATTGCAATGGTGTAGAACACAATAGATTGGAATGCCATAATCTGAAAGGAGATAAAATCATAAACAAGAAAATGAAAAAATGAAATGAATGAATGAATGAATGAATGAATGAATGAATGAATGAATGAATGAATGAATGAATGAATGAATGAATGAGATATGACTGACTGAATATGAATGATGAATGAATGAACGAACGAACGAACGAATGTATGAATGAATGAATGGATGAATGAATGAATGAATGAATGAATGAATGAATGAATGAATGAATGAATGAATGAATGAATGAATGAATGAATGAATGAATGAATGAATGAATGAATAGTAATAGTATATCTTTATTGCGCCTTTCTCTCCAAAGGGAGGTATTGGTCTGTTTACAATAAAGGTTTAACATTAACTAGTACAGTAAGAAATAACATTCACTTGATTCTTTCACAATTAACTAAAATAAAAATTAAACTGTTCTGAGTCTCAAGCCAGTTTTGTGAATACTGATTTCTAAGATTTTTCCTTATTGTTAATCGACCGTTCTTGATGTGTTGCCGTGTTACTGGCTCTGCTGATTCTGTTTCCTGATACCCCCTAGTGATCTCTTCATTAATTAGAACATCGAAGAAAGGTGTTCGCTTTAAAGCGAAGCTTTCCGAGCGAGGCACGAACTTTCAAACTAATGGCGGTCAAAACGATCGCACGGGTTTTATTGAGATTCGAAGCATTGGAACGTCGCAAATGAGTGCATTTTGAGTCGCATATTACGGGGAAAATATACGCAAGAGTGCATTTCAAAGAGGTAAGACGTATTTTATTGATCAATTCTAACTGAACTCCTCTGCTCCCTGTGTCCAGTATGCTTGCATTTTGGGAGGCAGTCAGTGACTGTATAGCGTCAGATCGAGGCACGGCAGTGAGTAAAATTTTAATAATTGAACAAAAGAAAGAGTATTCACATTATCTTAATCTCTTCCTTAGTGAAGTAGGCATCCACAAAAATCACGTCCTCATGCATGCCTCTTTTTAATTTTTTGCATGGTCTTCCAATAAACAGAAGTTAATTGTCCGTGCGATCTGAATTGAAGTCCGTGGGAAAATTTGCGCCGCGACTGAGAAACGGAAAATGAAAATACGACATCATATGAGTACAATTCCCAGCAAACATGTATACGTCGAATTTGATAATTTATCTTTTCCAGGTGTCAGTTAGTTTAGAGATAGCTGTAAAATGATAACGAAAAAAATGCGGAATTAGTAGAGAATGGACTCTTTCAAAAAACTGAATCGTTTCAGGGATAGCTTTTTAAATGTGCTTCACGCATGCAGAGCCGAACGTTCAATCACTCAATAAATGTAAAACAAACGAAAGCAATCTAAATCGACCAAATTCATGAAAGGCTTGATGTAACATTGTCAGCACTGGTAGAAAGTTTCATTCAACTGGACGCGCTGACATTTAGGGGACACTTTTCAGATACTGTTGAGAACAAACAAAGCTTTGTTTACTATCATGCGCTGATTTTGAAATTTTTAGCCATGTTTGACTCCGTTCGATTAGATGTAAAAATAATTCAGCTCACCTCTGTCTAGTGATATCACTCTTGCCTCTTTGTTTTGTGTTTTCCCGTTGCTGGAATATCCCCCGTGACACTGGCCTGTTCTCCAACCGTGTTTTGTTCAATGTAGTGAACAAATCTAAACAACTCTGACTTCCCTGTTGTCTTGGACACCTCACTTTCTTAACAAGAATTTTTTTACACAAATATCGAACACAGCCTTCTCACAGAGTGTACTTTAATAAGTAAACAATATCACAAAATATAACAAAACATATAACAAAAATTTAGTTGTCATCGGAAAGTTCACTTGGGGTGTTCAGAACAGAACCCCAATAATGTTAGCCGTTCAGGTCTCGTTTTATTTAGAGTTACACGCGGGGTCAAAATCACTTGAGCCACGCCCAGATTGCTTTCCTTTTGTTATTTTTTCAAAATTTGCAAAGGGCATCCCCCTATATTTCATGTGGAAGTCTCTTCCACCAGGGTCGTAAGAAAGTCGGGCGTTGAATGGATAATCAACACATTGTGAGTGGCCACTAAAGACACTAAATAAAATTAACATAATTATATATAGTGCTTTCGATTCGTTGGTGTAAATATCATGTGCTTGTTTTAATTTGTTTTACGAAAGGACATCTTAAAGCATAATAACCTCAGCTTCGTAATGACCTATGACTGTTCTCCTGTATTTGAACATGAAACTAATTTTCACACGCGTACGGAAACTGATTTTCCAATAAGGATTTCCCATACTCATATTATTCACAGCTTTATGAAAAGGAGAACAAGCCAAGCTTTGATTGTTTCGTTGCAAAGGGTAGTAGAATAAATAATACAAACATGCAATCAAATTTGAAATAATAACCAATTTCGAAATTAAAAGTGAAATTCATTTGGAAAGAGAAATACAATTTGCACATTTCACTTAAGAAATCAGCGTTACTTCTTTATGACATTTGAAAAAACTCGGATTAGTACCAAATTTTATCAATTGCGTTTTTTCACAAATAACATACTTTAAAAAATTCTTGTGCACAGCGGCAAGAAAGCGGAGAAAGCCTTTTGGCGCGCTGACCAAAATGACCGCGGCCTGGGGGACGAGATTGACTTTAAAGCGTAATGGCGAACAATAGCCATGCACACTAAGTTTTTCCTTAATTTGGATATTCGAAAACCTCGATCGCCCAGAATGATAGTTTTCATAAATAGAAACACTTTTAGACTGCGAATAATTTAATTTTTTTAACTCAATTCCTCTTTTAATTGACGTGAAAAGAAAGCGTAGTGGAAAAATATTCATGTATCCGAGCAATCATTAGATTTGATTTGCATACTTAATAAATTACTGCTCAGGGTGGAGACTAAGGAATAGAGGGAGACTTATTGCAGTCCAGGTACAAAGGCGCTCAGGGGAAACATGCAAGGGTGAGATTGGGAAAATTGAAGACGATCGAAATTGTTACGAAAGGCGAACTTGATGTACGCCTCATGTATGCGTTAAGGGGCCCCTTTAAAAGAAACCTCCACTAGTGAAACGAATTGCCGTTAAAAGATTGAAAATGTTGTCTTAACTGCAACGTTGTTGAAATAAATTTGAAAAAACATTTTTTAAGTGTACGGAAAATTGGATACAAATATCAACCATTTTGGAATCGAAATTTCCCGCGCGCCACCATTTTGAAAATATGACGTCACATGGTTGCCAATGTTATTGGAACTGACATAGCTGGTGTTACGTTTATTCTTCTACATCAAAAGGGTAAGGACGTCATCAAATCCAAATGGCGGCGTGCGGGTGATTCATAAGCCCAACGTGACAGATGTTTGCGTTAACACTAAATAGCTGTAACTTGTTTTGAACAAATTTTCTTTTTTGGATTACTTTTCTATCAATTTAATAGCAACACGTTTCAACTGTGGAGTATTCCTTTAAAGATAAGTCTCTTCGACCGAGCTCCTTGCAGTGTCCACAGGTCGCGCGGCCTCTTTTAGCCGATGAGAGATTTCCTGGAGGAGTCTGGACTGATCCTCTACAGTTTTCCGTAGAAATCTGATCTGCTCTCGTTGTTTGGCAATCTCCAAGGACACCTCGTTTTTCCCGCCTTCGTCGTCTTTGACGTCACCGCTGTTATTTCGATCCGTTGCAATATCCGCTGCTGGAAACAGCTTAAGATTTACCAAGTATATTCTGTCGAGAAAGCAAATCATTTTTTAAGTTTGAAAACGTTACACGAATTAAATATCGTGGAACACCGCACTGGAGATTCGCCCCATGGGCAGAGTTTATCTTTACAGATTCCGCAAAATATAATGATAATAGCACTAAGTTAAGTCCTGTATCTGTATCGTCTTTATTTGTTGAAGGAGGTTGAATTATTGGCAGCATGTATATATGCTGATGTGGACCTGCTTAGACTGTACAAAGGCAAGACCATAACACCGGGAGTTTCGTGCCGTACTCTTTGCTAAAAGTGTGTAGGTCCCTCAACGTCCCGTTGCTTACCACACAGCATTGAAGATACAAGAGGCGCGGCCTACGGCTTATCGTCCTTAACGGAGAAGACTAGAGCATCTGACCATTTGCAGATGTAATTACAAAGGCGGCACATTCTCCTCAGTTATTTTAACACCCCGAGTGTTTGTCCAGTCTGGGGCTCGAACCCTCTCGCACAACAGTCGGGCGATCTCCCCGTTGAACTAACCAGGTCCCGGGCAATCCAATTCGAATAACGCCCTGGCAATTGATCGACAAAATCGAAAATCCCCGAAGCGGTAGTCCGATTTGTTAATACCGAGTATGATTTCAGACAGTACCAGATGACACAAAGTTCCATTGTCATTATTAATTTTCGGAGTCTGTGAAAATAATGTCTACCCACCAAAGCAACTCCAACTGTTTTAATACAACACGTGCATAAATGATGTGTACTGCCAGAAGTCCATAACTAGAAGTCTACATCTGGTATTGGGGCGCGTGCTATGTCTTTCGCGTGTAGGCTATTTTTAGAAACTGATGTCTCGCGAGAAAATGACGTAACCCACTATTTCGACACGATTGGAGTTCTAAGTTGCGGCCGAATATTTTGGAAAGTGGCAGGTGAAATAAATCAAATCACATCAAAACACTTGACAGGCCATTCTCTTTAATTCTCACATTTCGACGGAAGTAGTATCGTAGATAGTGATTTCAAACGTCTGTTCAGTGGCATTTGAAGGCGAGTGAAAAAGCAACCCGTCGCCGGGTTCCCGTAGACAAACTCACAAAACAAACAGGTCGACTTTTTATAATTTACGAGAGCATTAATGAACAGAAGTTCCCCAAACTTTTAGTAGTTAAGTGTGTCTTTATTTTGTACAGCATATCCTCGTGTTAAAATACTGAACAACATACACAACACAATAGCTGCACACTGCGAAGTGCTCGAGAAGCACAACTTGAATTAAACTTTTGACGGATGTGAATGAAATCATCATTGTTCGATGAATTAAACTCGTATTTCTATTCATATTAAAACAAGTACATTACCTTAGTCAGTCTTTTGTTTCCATGCCGTCCTTATAATTCCAAAAACATGCGAAACTCGCCAAACTTGTCGTTTTCTCTGAATGTTGTTCTCAAACGAATCAAACTTCATTCTGTTCATTCCGCGCTCGGTTTTGTTTTTCAAAATAGCAACGAACCTGTGCCAAAATGCACTTGCTCTCTTAATGCCTGTCTTCATCTTGAGAGTACCATTAATCTTAAGTGTCTTCGCATTTTGAATTTGACTCGGAATTAGTCTATCTTGCCCGCTGCCATTTCGTATTCTGACTCCAAAACACTGAGGTCCTCTCGCTTATTTGGATGCTCCGAATTTTTACAACTTCGATGCTATCGTCATCGATGAAAGATGGCCTGATGATTCTTGTCCGGACGATTTAATCCTCACAAAACGGAAATTACGATGACCAACAAACAGAAATTTCGTAATGCCGTTCGCTCGAGTTCACTCGTCCTCTGCAGTTCTGCTTTTCTTCAAAAATTTGTTCAACCAATCAAAGGCGCGAATTAAAAAATACTTCAATGTGATTGGCTACTTGTTCGCGGCAAAGCTGTTCTAAAAATCGCCTACACGCGAGGAACGCGAGGTACACGCGAAAGACATATCTCAAAGCCTATTACCAGAGATGTAGACTTCTAGTTATGGACTTCTGGTACTGCCTAATTATAGATGGATAACAGATGGACACAACGCCCCAAAACTGCCCAATTTGTGCTAAAATCCTATCAAATTCGAGAATTTTGTTATAGGTTTGCTTTATAAGCAAAAATCCATCACTTTAACGAGCAATGTAACGAGAGAACAGCCTGATGCACCAACAAAAACTCGGCATTGTAGCTCAGTGCTAGATATATATACTCACAGAGACAAAGCGGTCTTCTGGTTTGGTTTTAGTACCAACACTGATCTCTGGAAATGCATCCTCAACCAGCGTGGGTATCGTTGATCAAGATCAGTGACAAATTCAACCTGCATGGCTAGTCGCCTTAAGTTGGCGTTACGCTGAATGCTTTCGATATCTCCAACCGCCAAACCCACCTAGAAAAAAGAAAATGTAAGCTCTGTAGCGCTCCTTGGCTGACTAAGCCCGAGAGTCATCAAATATCAAAATCCCAGTAAAATAAAAAAAAAAATGGCCAGCAATTACACATGGTTACACATGGTGCTGCCAGCTGCAAAGTTGTTAGCTTCACTTACCAACAGATTCATAAGCAGAACTGAAACCATCACACAAAAAAAGCACACAACGGTGGCAGAAAACTCTGGTATAGGAGCAAGAGGGGCTCCAGTTTCCTCGTTGTACAGTTCCTTGGCCTCGACTACGATGCTGCCGTAATCAATCTCACCAATCATCATTATAAATGTCTTGACAAAGGACCAAAACACACTGTTGAAAACTGCCTGAGATCAAGAGAAAAATCGTATAAATGAATGGCATATTTCGTTGTAAGTTTACATGACAGGGTAAACGTTTCTGTACAAGTGATGTTTAATAAATGAGCAGCAGTGTTTTATCAAGTTTAAAACACGAGGCACAGCTGAGTGTTTTAGACTTGATTAAACACGAACTGCG